>JBBPBX010001605.1:0-21590 GCA_038048925.1 Garcialebias charrua | reverse complement strand
GTGTTCAGATGCTGACTTGAACTTCTTGATTTCTTTCACCCTGCAGACGTGTTAGGTCATCAATTTTTTTGGTCTTTAGAATGAGTTCCTCAAATCTGAATCACAATCAGCTTATGTTTGTTTAAAATTGTTTCAGAGGGAGATCGGTATCACCCCTACCGTTTCCCATTAAGCCTCAGCAGAATTTCTTTTAAGGCTTTTCTAACCAAACTTTACTGACCCTTTGATTATCAGCACTGGATTTCAGCCTCTGTCATTTCTTTCTCATGGTACTCTTACACGCTCCCCCTCTCTTCATGTCTAACCATCTGTCTGCCTGCCTCATGTTCCTCTGCCTCCTCCATATTTTTTGCTTTCCCGTGGTGACATTTGTGGGGGTTATTATTGATGTCTGGCTTATATTTGAGAGGCTATATCTCATCAGTGTTGCTTTTATTTGATTGACTGTCCAGGAAATGTCAGGCAGCAGTGCAGATGAACTGAAGGTTGAGGGTTAGACGCCTGGAGAGACCATCGTTTTACGCTGTTGAGCCCAAAAGAGCTAAGATTCATTGGCCAGCGACATGTTTATCCTTCCAGAAATGGGGCTGCATTATTGCTATATCTCTGTAAGGCACCATCACATGTGCTGTACACACTGTTGTAACACATGCATTGTGGATCACAACATTATTTACGGTGTGAAGTCTATTTACCTTATACTTTAAGTAATACAGTAAAAATAAATGTTAGCAGATCAAAGTGGGATTAAATTGTATATCACACAGAACCTGAGTCTGAAGCAGCGCAGGCTCGAAGAGAAATATTTGTTTTGTTTGATCGATTCTGCTCAAGTCACTTAACAAACTCACCCAGATCACCCTCACTCAGGTCATAGATTTATTGCATAAAAGGATGTTATTGGAAACCATTTAACCACACAGCTGGAAGTCCTGGTGCCGTTAAGTAGGAGGAGCTGTCCATGGTGCTAAAATGCTTTAATAATCCTTTTTCTCCTAATTAAGTTTTTATTTTGCAGTATGGTTGGTGAACAATTAACTAACAACAAAGTTAAGTTGAACAGATAAAAGCCACAAAACTTTTCCAACAAAACAAGACGACACCAGTGGGGGCACAGTTTGTGTTTAGAGTGGTCATTTGTAAGCCACACAACTGGCCGTTTTCTGTCCATCTGGAACGCTGTTAAAAGAAAACGTCCAAATAGCTCAGTTAATTTTACCGCTGAGCGAAGTGAGTAAACGGGAACTACAATACATTGTAGGCTGTTGTGTTCCAAGTGCCAATTTGGAATCTAAATAACACAGATGCCCACGCCTGATTTACATGTCAGTGACTATGGGGAAAATCAATTCAGTTCAATTTATTTACATAGCTCCACGTCACAACAGAAGTCATTGCGGCACTGAACAGAAACCTTCACATACATTAAAAAAAAAAGTTAACATTATTTATCTGAGGAGCAGACTGCTTTCAGTTCAACTCAACCTCAGAACTCTCATCTTGAGCAAACATGAAGGCTATCATGAAAGTGATAGTGGAAAGAAAAAACTCCTTCATGAGGAAGAAACCTTTAGCAGAACCAGGCTCAGGACAAGTGGTCATCTGCTTTTACCAGCTGGGTTTGAGAGGACAGGAAGGAGAAACAGATACACAATGGCAGGTTGAGAACCACATGTTAAGATAGAAATAGTATCAAATGAAAACTATTCAATTATAGCAAATCATTTAAGGAAATGAGGTCAATTTTCCCTTTGGTAGTCAAAAGCCTATGGCAGCATAAGTTTTAAAACTGGACGTGTCAGCCTCACAGACAGAAATGGAAGTTGAATCCACAAGAGAGGAGCCTGATAACTGAAAGATCTTCCTCCCCTTCTGCTTTTAGAAACTCTAGAAGTAGGAACCACACGTAAACCTGCAGTTTGAGAATGAAGTACCCTATTAGGAAAGTATGGAAAAATACGATCTCGAAAATAAAATGCAGCTAGGTTGTTGAGGGCTTTGTCGGATACAATTAAGATTTGAATTCAGTGAAAGGAGAGAAAAAGAAGACAACTGCAGAGTCGGTTTGTAAATGAAAAGTCGATGGTCTGTGTTCCTCTCTTGAATTGAAAATGTCTCAAATAAAAATAATAATTACAAACTACATCCAGCACAAATACAAACACAGAAAATGCTTCACAGAAAATGCTTCACAGAAAATGCTTCACAGAGTGAGGTGTGTTTCAGCTGTAAATGTGTGTTTTGTTCCGTTCAGTTTCAGATCAGTGTAGATGCTGGGCTGGCAGAATCAAACTCTTGTTCCTGTATTCAGTTTGCGTGTCTTTAATCGTCGTTCCTGTCGTACTTCTGACATTTATTGATCAGTTTTGCCTTGAAAAACTTTACGACAAAACTATTCTTGCTCAGGTCATTCATCACGTAAATCTTCCCGTCAGCACTTTGTCCCCCTCGGTGATTCCCCATCTATCTCCAATAGATGTTAGGAATATAACATGCAGACTCCTGGCGCTCGTGTGACGGAGTGTGAGAACCTTGACCGAGAACTGACCTCCCCACCTGACCTGAGTGTTTGCATGTGGGATTTTCACATTTGTACTGCTGCTGTGTTTGGTCAAAAAGGGTGTTTAAAAAGCATCCTCATCCTCCAGTGAGCCTCTTTTGGATGTTTGTCCATTTTGTTCTGCCTTGGAAGACGTTAACTCCACGCCGTCTTGCACAGACAGGAACTATGCCTGGATTCAGACGGGAAGAATTTACATCTAATCTCTCTCACCACATGTGTGCAACCGTTGGTACATCCTAACGCTTCTCAGTACAACTTTTTCTGCCTTTAATGTGTGCAACCCCAGCTTTGTTTCTGTGCCACACTGACTCAGAGATGGTATCATCAGAGACAGGCCAGCTTGACTAAATGGGAGCGGCAAATTGACTGTAGCATTAGCCGAGAAAAGCCTCTATCAGATGTTCTGAAAGGATCCCATTAAAGAAAGCTTGCAGATGAATATGATTAGCTTTGCGTTCCTCCTAATGGAAACATGTTCGTAAGAGGGAAGGAGACGAAATGTTTTGTAGTGATAGGACCTTTTTACCACTGATGAGATTGTTAAAGCCTAATTTGGGTAGAAAAGCCATTAAAGTTCTTGGGAGGGACGATGAATGTTCTCTGTAAATATGCTCTCATTTATGGCCGCGGACCAGTGGGTCGCTGTGTGTGGGCAGGGCTTTACTTTCTTCATGTGAAAACGCACCCTCCACTTAAACGGCTTCATATTGGGCTTGTTTTTGCAGAAATCTGTGACTAATGAGCATAAGGTTTCATCTCCCGCTTCTTCTCCCTTTCCAAAATAAACCAAATGTCTTCTTGTGTGTATTTGTGGTTTGTGTGGGCATGTGTGTGTTACCATTCTGCATCTTTATTTTCTCCAACAAATGGTGACAGTAGTGCCTCATTAGGGTTTAAAACGGCTCTTGAGAGCAAATTTTCGGAGGCAAAATTTTGTTCGTTTTTGGAGTTTCTTTAGTGCCGTTTGCCAAGTCCTTAAATAACAACCCGCACCACGTTGGGTGTGATGTGTCAAAGTGGACTACTTTCACCATTCCTACCAGTTTCAAAGTTTTAGGACAATTAGAAGTGGAAGTACTTTCAAAGTATTGAAAGCCTTGCTGTTTCATGGTGTTTAATGATAGAAAACATCACCTTTGTTTTGTTAATTACTGCTTTTAAATATATATATACAGTATGTTTATTTGCAGCACCAATGGAATCATCAGAGCATATTTGTCAGGCTTTCTACTGCTGAACATTTTCATTACACTTGTCAATTTTAAATGTAACAAAAGTTGTGCCATGTTTGTTACAAGTCTCTCACCTCATTATGCACCTGTTAGTGGATCTGTTCTCCCATGCTTTCATATCCAGCAGCAGTTACTAGTTGACTGACTAAATCGGCATTCTGGAAAGGCTATGAGGACCTATAGTGAACCAAACAATCTCTGCCAGATGCTTTTCTATCCTTGTGTTTTTTTTAATTTAATTTTTTTATTGTGGATCTGCCAGTGAATGGCAATTATGGTGATGACTGGACAACAGAGGAAAAGGACTCTGAGAAAGCACAAGGAGGAAAAAACATTTTAGCTGGGGTTCCGATGTCTTTTTAGTGAATTAAAAAAAATTACAGGTATTCCCCGTCTTACGAGCGAGTTCCGTTCCTCCGACTATCTCGTAAGATGAAAATCTCATAAATCGGGGACTACCTGTATATATGTATATATACCGCAAGTGCCGCCAGTGCCCGCCACTGATACACTACATGTGTGGTAATGCCTATCCTAACACTTTAAAACATTTTAAAAGAGCATAATGTATATAAAAAAGTTAATTTCTTACTTTGAGCGGCAGCTTCTGTCGTCTGTTTGCCTCCGCTCCGCTGCCTTAGCTCCGCTGCCTTAGCTCCACTGCCTTAGCTCCGCTACGTTACGTCCAAGCTTCGCAGCTTGCTGTAGCACCATGCAGTTTTAAACTGTTTACAGGAATGACTGTTAGGATGTTAACTTCATGGACCTTACCAAGCTCTGCCCACAGGGCCGCGTTTCATTGGCTAATACCCATAACACGTCACAGCGCAGCTTCCACGTGCGTGCCGGTCTCACAAAACAAACGCTACGGTAGCGTTTGTGAGACCGGCACCACATGCTACTTACATTGCTAGCTAGCATACGTGCAGATTTTTTCTGCGTCAGGGCTGGAAAAATTGTCCTCCACCGTCAGTGGGGTATCTGTACAGGAGATGTCAGGTACCCTGACCGTATTTGTGGAAGTAAAATTCACCGTTTCCCTATATGTGAAACTGAATGCCTTGCTTGGATCAAAGCTTGTGCACGACCACAAAACTGAACAATTATTTCTTTCACCAGCAGAGAAGGGTTGACCTGCTTTTGAAACCTGCTAGTTAACAACACGCGGTCACGATGAGAGAAAGCCACAGTTCACTGAACGTCCTGGAAGTTGGGAAGAAACAGCTCCGCTAACCCCACATGAGCTAGCTAACGCAACGAGCTCTACTGTCGATTTCACCTAAAACTGCACAAAATCGTGACACGAAGGCTGGATTTTAACTAACACACCAGACGGCTGAGCTCGTTTGCCCTCACAAAAGTCGCTGTCGGCGTGTTTAGCAGCTAAAGCAGCAACGGCTAACCAACCACTTAAGGAATGAATGGAGATTACAGTTAGCATTAGCTTTGCGACCAAGGCACACAAACTTTTGCCAACAATAGAAATCGCTGATTTCAAAAGTAACCCTCAAAACCATGAATGCCTGACTTACCCAGCCTTGCAGGACAATAGGCATCAGTGATCCTGTCCACAGCTGTAATAATGCTGAGCCTGAGCGTGTGAGGAGCTGCTGTTTTCCCCATCAGACGGTAGCATTTGCGGTGACGCGCACGCTGTTTGGAGGCATCGCGTGGATCAAACAACTTGATAACGTCCACAAAAAAAAATAACATGAACTTGTTGGTTCCCCTGTCCATTGTCATGGCTGATATTTTGTTGGAATCTGGCAGAAATGATACACTATTCGACTCAAAAATACCCTGCAGTCAGTCGACGCCATGTTTTCTATTGACAACAAAGCTGCGCTTGGGAGACGGGCAGCCATCTTGGAGCTTAGGGGGCGTTTCTGGGCGGAGCTTGGTAAGGTCCATACATTTGGAGCCAGAGAAAGATTTTAATAACTTACCGAAAGCCGTCTGCGCGCGCCATCTTTAGCTGCACCTGTTAGCATTAGCCCATCCGAATCCACGGCTAGTCCGCAGCTACGGGCAGTCCGGTTTAGCTGCACCTCCAAAAAGGCTGTCGGCTTTGTTTCTCCAAGTTAGCTCGGTATCCCCCGATATCTTCGGCTTCCAGCCCGACATCAAGCCGAGCTCCAGGAACCTCTGATCGCACAAAGCCGGCTGTCTGCTGCAGCTACGAGGCTGGAGCTTCGAGGCCAATGTTAGCTCGTTGCTAATCCGGCTGTCTGCAGCTTCACGTGGCGCAGTGGGAGCGATCGCGGCTGCTGCTCCAGGCCTGAGACATCCATAGAGTTCAGGGAGTGTTTCCAGCTAATTTATCCGTATGAGGCATCCTCTTATGGGAGAAACAGTCATCCAAAGCCTGCCGAATGTATTGGCGAACCTCACTTGACCGACCTAAAACGGCTGACACGGATGCATTCCGGAAACACCGGAAGTCGCGCGAATACGCTTCAAATCGTAAAAAAAACATAATAAAAATAATTATACTTATTTATAAAGCCATTTAAAACAACCACAGCTGCAACAAAGTGCTGTACACATGAAATTAAGAACATTTAAACAAAAAAAAACACTTTTTTTTTTTTCATATTTTTATTAAATATGATAGCCTCGTAAATCCGGGACCTCGTAGGTCGGCCCCTCGTAAATCGGGGATTACCTGTATAGTGCCTTCCAGCCCCCTGTGAGGAGCCCCAAAGTGCTTTACAGTACCAGCCATCCACCCATTCATACACACATTCATACACCGGTAGCGGTCGCCTGCCATGCAAGGCGCCATCCAGTCCTACCGGGAGCAACTCAGGGTTAAGTGTCTTGCCCAGGGACACAACGACACATGATGGGGGAAGGCGGGATTCGAACCTCCAACCTTCCGATCGGAAGGTTATATATCGGATATATATGTGTGTGTGTGTGAGCGTGCGTGCGTGCATGCGTGCGTGCGTGCGTGCGTGCGTGCGTGCGTGCGTGCGTGTGTGTGTGTGTGTGTGTGTGTGTGTGTATTTCAGTATAAAAAACATATGTTAGGCTGCCTTCAGGCCCAGGCCTCCCTTGCAAAAGAGATCTATGATCTCAATGGGATTTGCCTGGTTAAATAAAGGTAATTTTTTTTTTTTTTAAGAAGTTATTTAGATGCAAAGTTGATGAGCATAACACATGTTTTGAAAATGATTTTAAAGTACATGTAAGGCCCTTTTAAAAAAAAAAATGTTTTTAATATTCTGGAATTTATTTTGGATTTTCTGTGTTTCCTTTTTGGAAATCTAATTTTGTTTTCTTTTTTGTTTGGTTATTACAGTTTATAATATTACATTTTTGGAAGTTAAGTTTCAAGAAAATGAAGAGGCGTCCTTGTCAGAAAATGAGATTGAACGTATGAAATGTGACATTTTTATTCTTCATACCCATTTTGAAGTTTCCAATTTGTTTAGCCAGAATGCAATATTTATTCATAAAAAGAACTGCACTCCTTTTAACAGATTTAAACTTGTTGTTTGTGGAGATGAATGTGTGTACGATTTCTTCGGAGCGTCTTGCAGTAACTGTGAAGATACGTATCAGGGATGTATTTACTCTCCAGCTCACAGGGAGCTCACAGTTTCACTCTGTTTTTACTGGTTCTGACACTTCGCCTTGCTCTCTGCCAGGGTTAATGTGACAAGACGGAGAAGAGTCAGACTCCTGCGCAGCAATCTGTTGCCGTCTTCCTCGCTTTGCCTCTGGAACATTTAGCTTCGTCTCCTTTCAGAACCTTTACAGGGAACATTAACTCATCTTTATCCAAGAAACACTGTGATATGAAGGCATTAACATGATTTTATGATCACATTTATGAAGGATGAAGAGAGGATAAATATTTTCTAACTGAAGCATATTTGTATTTGATTGAATGACTTTACTGTCAAAGACAGTTTGTTCCAGGTTTATTTAACTAACTTTTGCAGGCTTGAATAAATTCAGCTCGACCTCTTGCTCTTTTTTTTATCACCGATAAGAAAAAAAGGACAATTAGAAATAAATTTATATTTTCCAACTGAACTTGTGCTCTTTTTGAATTGGATTTAGCCTTTGTCTTTTCTGCCGTGGATATCGACACACTGTGACTTTATCCTTTTAGATTTATTTTAAAGTAATGTAGGTGTCGTAACTGTGCTGGCTCTGAGTTCAAGAAAAAAAAATTGCTTTTGACTTGCAAATATTTCCGACCTAACTGGTATAAATGGCTTTTAGGAAATGTCCCTGCACGGCATTCGCAGTGTCCTCCTCGTTCTCCTCTCTAAAGGTTAATAGTGTCTGCTCCTCGTGAGCGCCAGTGGACGTAGCTGGGGCGTTCAGTGACAGACAACGGCGGGGGGTGCAGCCTTTCTGTTTATCTCTAAAGAACGGAAAGTGTCACATTTTATTCTTGTGGGGACAGATACATGCAGAAAAGCAAAGCTTTAAACGGATATTCAAGAAAGTGACTATGTGTGTGTGTGTGTCTGGGTAACAAGATGCTTTTACTAAACGTGTCCTCTCTTTGTCCCCGGCCTCACAGGTATGGAGACATGGTGCCGAAGACAATTGCAGGAAAGCTCTTCGGTTCCATCTGCTCTCTGAGCGGGGTGCTGGTAATTGCCCTCCCTGTGCCTGTCATCGTGTCCAACTTCAGCCGCATCTATCACCAGAACCAGAGAGCAGACAAGCGGCGGGCGCAGAAGGTTCAGGTAAGACCAGTTTTATTTCCATTGATGGGCCTTAGAGGGTTTGACTTATAAACGTCCAGACCTGGGGGTACGGTCTGTCAGCTTCTCTGTCCCCTGCTCCCTGACATGAACCCCCGACACCTAATGTGGCCAGTGAACATCACCGCTTTGAAACACACTGTCCCCCTTGATCTGCACAGAAGAGCACCTTCTTGTATTTTATAAATTACTTGTTGAGAGGTATTTAGCTTAGGGCTGGACAATGTGGCCAAAACTTTTATCACAATATATTTCTTAATTTCGGTCAACAGCTATATAATTCTGATATTGACGTAAACAATATAAAATTCTCAGAAAAACTGTACAAACTAGGGGTGTAACGTACGCTAAAATCACATTTCGGTTCGGTTCAATTACGAGGGTTCGGTTCGGTTAATTTTCGGTACCAAAAATAAATAAATAGATAAAGACTTACAAAATGTTTATTTTGAAAATATGCCAAAAATATGTTTGTATTGTATTGTAGTAATAAATAAAAGTGACCCATTTGGATGATATTTTAAATAAACAGCACTCTACAATAAATAAACTATATGAACAATAATAAAAATCTTAATAAATACAATAACAGTCAGAACCAGAACAATAAGCAGCAACAGACTGTTTACAATCTAACTAATCAAGTTTTTGTCCAGTAGCAGCAGTGTGGCTGTATTTGTCCTCATTACTGTACTCACAACTTCTTCTTGGTGGGACAGGTCCTGGAAAAGTTCAGAGTTCAGTTCAGTCATCACACACTTCTTAGCTGCAGGTGGATTTCCCTGAAGTGGAAGAGAGAGCAGCTACCTCTGTCACAGACTGGAAATAAAAAACAAAAGAGGTTAAAAAAAAAAGTTAATAAGATTATGATTTTAAATTAAAAAAAGATTATTTAGATAATAATAATAATAATAATAATAATAATAATAATAATAATAATAATAATAATAATAATAATAATAATAATAATAAAAGAACAATACCTCTTGAATGGTTGAATCACTCTTCATCATCATGGCAGGGCTTTAATCTGGTCCAGGGCTTGTCAGTGGCGGTTCTAGACCAGTTGTACTGGTGGGGCCAAGCTGGGGCCAGAGGTTTTGTCAGAGGGGCACGTTCATCAGATGAACGTTGTTACCTGTATATAATTTTGGACTGAGAAACTGAACCAAGACTTCACCTAACAGTTATTTTCATTATCATTTTATTTGCTTATTAATATATTTTATTCAGTCAATACAAATACTGTGTAAAATGATTTATATTTTTCTCATTTGATTTTTAAACTATTTTCTTTGGTTACAATGGTTAATCACTGCTTTAAAAAAATAAGAGTCAAGTAAGATTTCGAATCTGTCTTTTTCTCCGAGATGAACTTCAACAAAGACAGATTCGAAATCTTACTTAACTGTTAGATGAAGTCTTGGTTCAGTTTCTCAGTCCAAAATTATATACAGGTAACAAAATTGGCTGCCCTACTATCACAGCAACTGTATTCTGCGATTTTGATTAATACAAAATCGTAGAATTTCATGATTTCTGGCATCATGATTTCTGGCAAACTGATCAACAAATGAGTGACTCATTTGTTGATCGGTTTGCCAGAAATCATCAAATTATGTTTGTATTCTGCATCTGTCTGTTAGCAAAATATCTTATGAACAACTGAACAGATTTTGATTAAACTTTCAAGAAATAATCACTGAATGGCTCTCTACGACTGGTTGACTTTTAAAGTACATCCATGGTGTTGGTCTGTTAGCAAAATATCTCATGACCCTCTGGACAGATTTTGAAAAATCTTTCAAGAAATAATAAACGGATGTTTCTTTACTGCTGATTAACTTTTGGATATATTTGAATTGAAGATGGCTGCAGCAGGCAATTGAAATAAGCCAAACTCAAAAATGGTTATAATTCAGTTAATTTTACAGATATGGAGTTAAGTGGTTGTTTGTTTAAAGTTATTTAAAGTTATTTTATATATTCTTTTAAATAATGGGGTGATATAAGATTTTTTTCTTCTTTCTGCACTCTTTTCATTCAGATGAATGTTTTATTTTGTCTCTTTTAAATGAATGAATAAATAAATAAAATAAAATATTAAATAGCTTTACATCTGCTAAGTTCTTGGCATAAACCAACACAGACATGTTCCTGTTTTTAGTGTTTTACATGCTTTATATTGTAGCTGTATTATGATATGATGCGAAGCCACGGAGCTCCCAGGCAGAAGCTGAAACAGCTGCCGTAATCAGAGCGCCCAATCCGGCATGAAAAAGAAAAACACACCGCTGGCTGAAGCCCTGAGATAGATGGAATGTCCGGCCGGCGTAAAACTAACTTGACCACGGTTTAATGTGACGCAGATGTGTTCATATAGCTCTGCAAACATTGAACGTTGTTGTCTTGCGGTGTTGAGGGTAAAATATTTCCACACAACGCACATGTTACGATGAAAAGTCGGCTAGCTGCTAGCTAAGATGCTACGTGACTCACCAGTGTTGTCCGATCTTGCGACAGAAACAAGCGTCCAGCGTAAACAATCCATAACGTGACCAGCTCCATGTAAACAATCCATAAACAAACGACCCGCTCTTTCAAAACGATGCCAAAACAAACCCAACAGAGTACTCAGTCAGCCCCTCACGCTTGTAGCTGCCTGCAAACTATGAACTGGATTTCCTGAATGTGAGGCGGGTCTTGTTACTCTGGGTTCATGAGACACGCCTCCGTTCAGGAAATCCATCCCATAGTTTGAAGCCAACGTGCATCATGGGTTGGATCGATACGTAAACAAGGCTGGTATCGGCATAGACGTTCTATATATGATATCTATGGGTATCGGTATGTGCCATGAGCATTGGTTCCGCTTCTGCTCGGAGGGCGGGCCACAGGGCGGGCCAGGGTCCATCATACACGGGCACGGGCCCGTGCGGGCCCGTGTGTAGAACCGCCAGTGGGGCTTGTTGACAACATCAGTTAGTTTTTTCATAAAGAGCTGAACTTTTTGAAGTGTTGACGTGATGAATGTCTCATAGTGAGGATCAGTAACTTTAAAGCCTGCGCATATAACAACATTCAGACAGATTCAGTGATTTAAAAACTCATACAGCTTGTGTTATTGCTCTGGACTGCTCTGATTACCTGATGAAGTAGTTTTAATACAGCTGCTGTTTCTTCGTTCACATTCCGATGACGTAGTTTCCAGCGCGTTCACGTTAGACGTGTTGCTGCTGCAGAGTCTTCATGAAACAAAACCAACACAGCTTTGAATGTGCGCTCGTCTTTTAACAAGAAAGCTATAACGTTCACAAACAGGAGACCGCACGAGATGCTAACGGCTAAAAGCTGCATGTGCTGCGCGTGCCGCGTGATAATAGCTCCGTGCTGAAACGCGCCCAGGAAATTTTGTTCCGCGGTGCATATGTTCCCTTGTTAAAAACGTTTAATGAGTGAAAAAATAACCGAAACGGTACGCAGGTGGACCGAACCGAACGTGCTGTACCGAAACGGTTCGGTACACCCATTACAACCGTTACATGCCTAGTACAAACTGTACAAACAAATTAATGTTCACCTTTAAACGTTGGAACACATTGGCTCAAACTTTTATTGTGCTTCATCTTCTGACTCTCAACATATTCTACAGTGGAACAAGTTAGATGTGTTCCCATCGCTAGTTGGAACGACTCGCATTTTGCAGTACACTGAAACCTGCAGTTTATCAAATCTTAAAAAGCCAAACCACTTCCACACCGCCAAATTAGTATTTCCTTTCTTATCAATGATGTCATCTGCTTTCTCTTTGCTTGTGAAAACTTGTTCAGTCACATTCCGACGGTCATGGGCACTCGTTTTGAAGCAAACGAGCAATGGAGATTAGCCTAGCCTGCTACTACTAATCAGTGGTGTAGTCTACATTTTTGTAGTGGGCATACCGTGCTTAGAAACCAAAGTACACTGGTTAGTAAAGTGTAACCGTCAATTTATTTTGATTTTAAGCATATTGAACAGTTCCAAATTTCTCTGATGCTTATATTTGAATAAATGAACAACAAACTTTGTACAACAGCTGGCTTTGTATTAAAAACATGTTATATAATTTATAAAACAGTATCAAAGAAAAGCACTGCACACCAATAGATTGTTACAGAAGTGTTTAACTGTCGTTTAACGTATCAATGACATGTACCTAATGGTATGTCATGTACCATTGGGCACTTTTAAGTGGGTATACTGAAATTCTTAAGTTTTTCTAGTGGGTATACTCCATATACCCGAGTATCACGTAGACTACACCACTGCTACTAATGCTTTCTGGACTTGAGCTCTGTGTAACATTTACATCACCACGCACTTACGTAGTTGTGTTGCGTCTTTTTCTGTTCAGGTTGAAACTGAAGCGGCCGCTTCAACCTGCACAGAAAAATAAATGCACCAGTGAAATGCTGTAATCATATCGAAATATCAAAAATATGCTTAAAACTCATATCACCGTTATTGAACAAAAGTATATTGTGACATATATTGATATCAAATAATTGCCCAGCCCTAATATAGCGCTAAAAATATATTTAAATGTTTTTAAAGTTATATGAGTAAATCTTAAACCACGTTCTATTAAGAAAATGTTTAAGCAATCTAATGGAGATTCATAAATGTCATGAAAACATTTAACGTTATACTGACAGTGAGGCCTCTGCACTCATCCTTCATCACAGCTTCCTATGACTGTCAGAGATGACAAGGAGGCTAATGTGATGATGTTCTTACTATTCACAGCTAGGCCTGATATTGTTAGCTTCATCAGTAGTTCCCTTTCTTCATGGCAGAATAATTTCTTTGAATGCTGCTGTCCTAAGTAACAATCTGCAACCAGATACAGAAACTCATTAGACTAAATTACAGACTGTATTTAGAAAATCTAACAAAGTTAAGTCAGCTCCTCTGGACAATTATTTTTTGTTGAAACGTTTTGTCTTTCATCCAAAAGACTTCATCAGTCTGAGGAGCCACAAAAACTCAGTTTTATAAATAAAACTATAAATATATAGTGCTATTTATAAGACTGAGTTTGAAAGACAAAACATTTCAACAAAAAGAAACCGCCCAGAGGACCTGATTTAACTTTGTTAGATTTTTCTACCTGGATTATTGAGCATGAATCAAATATGTACCGTATACAGATAAGTTCTAAGTTAAAGTTCAAGTTGTGTTTATTTGTCATATGCAGGTTAACATGAGGTTACAGTGCAATGAAATGTTCAGGATGAGAAGAACTGATATGAATCACTGAAAAAAACAAGAAATACTAAAGCATGCATTAAGAAAAAACAATTCAATAAGAGTAAAAAATAAAGTACTGTACCAAAAAGTGAAAAAGTTATTATAATATTTACAAGGTCATAAAGACAGATAGTAAACAGCAACATGGTAGAATATAAGGGTGCAGGTAGGATGAAATTGTATGAACATGTATTTCAAGGTTGTAATATAAGCTAAAATTCATATATGTATTGCACATTAAAATAAACTACACAGGTCATGTACAAGTTATTGCACAGGTAGTGAGTAACATTGACATGAATTATGACGGTAAGGTAGTGACATACATGATACTGCCACATAGTACAGCATCAATAAACATATTTGTTGTCACAAATGTGGCTTAGTGCAATGATATTGTCAGTAGTTCAGTATTATTTATCAAAGTTTATTGATCTGACAGCTTGTGGGTAATGACTGTCTTTTTGTATGCAATGGCAGACTCCTGTATCGTCTGCCTGTGGAAGTAGATGGAAGAGTCCTTGTGCTGGGTGGGTGTGGTCCTTAATGATGCTGCGTGCTTTACCCAGACGTCGGCTGTGGTAGATGTCCTGGATGTTGTGCAGACTGCTACCTGTGATGTCCTCTGCTGTTTGCACCACCCTCTGTGGTGCTTTCCAGCTCTGACTGGTGCAGTTCTCATACAACCCTATGATGCAGCCTGCCAGCAGGCCCTCAGTGGTGCACCTATAGAAGTTTGTGAGGATGCTGGTGTTCGTACCAAACTTCTTTAGTCTTCTCAGGAAACAGAGTTTTTGTCTGGCTTTCCTGTCCACAGTGTCATATGTAATGTCCAGGACAGGTTCTCAGTGATGTGAACTCCGAGAACTTGAAGCTTCTGACCTGCTCCACCTCAGCATTGTTTATGTTGATGGTGAAGTCCACACTGTTTCCTGGTCCACTATCATCTCCTTCATTTTGCTGGCATTCAGAGAGAGATTATTTTTCTGACACCAACTGGTCGGTGATTTCACCTCATCTCTGTAGGCACTCTCATTGTTGTTGGTGATCAGGCACAAGATGGAGGTGTCATCAGCATACTTGAGGATGACGTTAGAGCTGTGCTTGGTGGTATAGTCATGTGTAAGTAGTCGTGTAAATGTGTACAGGAGTGGACTGAGAACACAGCCCTGAGGTGCACCAGTGCTAAGGACGAGTGTGGAGGAGAAGTTTACCCCTCAGCCTCTTTATTTAGTGTCCAAACATCTCTGCCAACGTTTTTTCAACAGAGTGGCCACTTTGCTCTTCATCTTTTTTTCTTTTATGCTCAATCCAAACATCTTACAGTGAAATCTCTTCTTCTTTTTTTTGTCACTCGTGCCCTCCTCTCCTCTATTCAGTCACATAGGGTTGGACCGTGTATCGACTGGGAAATTGAACACTTTGCCTTAAATTACACACCTGATGGCAAAACCTGTGGGAGATCGTAAAGCTGGCAATTATTCACAAAAGATTATGTTCATTAGAAATTCTATTAACGCCTAATAAAACCAACAATACGCATGATCCAAAGGGATTTTCCACCACCTGTGAAGTTGATTTGATTTAATCTACAACCCACGCTTTTTAAGGGATTTATTAACATTAACAAAGCCAGTAGCTACACCTTTAAAATCGTGGAAATGATCGCAGAAGAATCACAACACGCTGAAACATGGGAGCACAAATCAAACAGTTTCTGGGTTGCTTGAACACAAATCTGATTAAAACCACACAGACCTTGTCCTCAAGAGACACACTTGAGTTTTTGTGTATTTGGGTCATCAGTATTAATGTTAAAGACGAAAACAATAAGATTTGGGATTATTCAGAAGACCTAAAGAGCTTTTTTTCTGTCCTACTTTGAGTATGTTTGACTCGTTTTAATTTCTGTTTGGAAACAGTTCTTGTTGATGTTGATCACCAACAGCATCATTCCTTTAAATCCACAAGTGCAATGCTTTTATTGCTTTATGTTTTCCAAAACGTCAAGTTTAAATCATCAATAGCCTGCCGAGGATGTCAGCCATGGTAGAAATACACTGCATTTTCGCACATCTTTAATAAGAACGATAACAAAACGTTGTAAGATTCAAGGATCTGCTCTTTTTTAAGTAATAGTTCAGTTCTCTAAACTTTTGAAACGTCTTTTGTTTTTCATTTTTTTGCCGTGTCCATGTGCCAAAGTGAACAGTAGCATCAGCTGGCTCACATATAAAACTGAACTGGTAATCATAAGTCGAGGCCAGGCCTGACAGTTTTTGTTCTCCAGAGATAGATTGTGTGTTTGCTCAAAGCTGGCAGACATGCACATGCTGACACATATTTTCAGAGTCCATTTCGCTCTCTCATCACTGTCTTTCACACCTCTCTCCTCGCTGGGCTTTTTTCACTCCCTCTGCCTTTTTCTTGTTCCTTACACTTCTTCCCTCATCTCTGCTGCTCTGCCTCCGTCCATTGCCACATTCTCCCCCCTGCCTATCCCTACTGGTATCTCACCTTTCCGGTGATTAATGCCATCCATCTCTGAACATGTTCTTCAGTTGCAGTTTAAATCTGCTTAAAGTCCTGCAGCCGTGCCCTAGCCTTAACTAACTGTAACCTTGTCTGCCAAGCAAGACTCTTTTTGTAACACGACCAAGTGTGCAGAGAGGAAAAAAATAGATAAAGCGGCCCCTGAGGAGGGCTGTAAAGTTAGTGGAAATTATCTGGCTGGAAAACAAGTTGAAATGAGATGAGGAGAAATGATGACAATAAAAGTGGTGAGGGGAAGTGACAAGAAATGCCAGAGAGAAGGAGTGAGCAGAGGAAGGAGGCAGCAGGACGGGGTAGAGCTGGAGGCAATGTGTGTCCTGATGTTGTGTTCTTTCCTGAAATAGCCATCACCCAGATGAGCTGCTGGCTGGGAGGAAAGTGGATGTCTGTTTATGAGTGTGTGTGCATCTGTTGAGCACAAATCCTCATCCACATTTGTGCAAATGAGCTTCCTGTTCTTTTGGTCTTGACCTTGCTCTGCCTCGCCGTCACGGGCTTGGTTTTTCAGCCGCAGTGTCCTGAAACAGTTCTTGGTACCAGACTCCCACAACCACTGAGGTGTACCCACCTACGTTGTGCTGTACCTTGACAGCGCTGATCTCATTAGCAGGTACCAAATGACTCTCTTCTGAACATCTCTTAGGCTTGCCTGTGGTGAGGTCAGCGATTCGCTCGAGCACCAGGATATCCAGTGGATTGCTTTCCCCTCTGTCATAACACCATGACTAAATCACCTTATCATTGCCTTCATGATCATTTCACACCTGGATGCTTTGATCCTCAAAAGAGTTATTACGTTGGCAAATTAAGATTTTTAAGTGCCATGGATGATGATAGATTTGCAAATGTGATCTTTTAAAGCCTTTAAGAGATTTAATCTGTGCCATCTCTGGCTCTAATTATCCAGTATGATTAAGCATTGCTTAGTATCTTGGCTTTGGTTTTTAAGACTAGTGGAGGGTGTCCTAAATTTTATATTGTGTGTTTTTTGGAAGAGGCTTTGGATTTGCCTTTACAGTTTAATTCCAAGTTGAGTGTTGAAACAGCTTTTATACCATGTTGCATTCTCACGTAGATTTGACTGGTAGTTTGTTAATCAACCTTTTGCACCAGGATCTAACACAAGATGTTATCCAGAACATCTGTCCAGAGCCTAAACTCTTCTGACTTTTGTCATTTCTCTGATATTCCCATAGTTATATTTGCATGACACATTACAGTACATTGATTGCTTAAATATTTATTTTCAGTTGTTAAACCGTAACATATTTGCTGATATGCCAAACAGCACTTTTGTACAGTGAAAAGGTTTAAAGTACATAAGCCATCTGAGAGGAGACTAAACAGAAGAAGGAAGTTGTGGAGGCTAAAATAAATCAAACTTGGCTTTAGGCAGTCTCTTAGAATGATATGCAGCGAAGACTGCAGTTCCCATCATGGAAGAACCAGTAGGGTTAACTGGTTAATGCAGAGATCTTGTGATTCACAATGATGATGAGTGCAAACATCTAACAGCACTTCAGACTTTCTCCACCAAATGAAGGTCTGTATGTCTGCTGCAGCATTTACTGAGACATGATACAGTCAAAGTGGTCACTAATCTGGGGTGAAAATGGACCATTCCATGAAACTAAACAGTCATGTAAACGGGATTATTAGATCCGGTTTTGTTTCATCACTTGAGGCGACTGTCTGAACTGAAGCCCATACTGCCCAAAGGTAATCTTGAAACAGTATTACATGCTTTCATAACATCTGGGCTTGATTACTGCAATGCATTGTAGAGTTAGGACAGCCCCGAAAGTCCCAGGCTTGATCCCAAGCCATTCCCACATGTTGTGTTGTCTCTGAGCAAGATACGTAATCCCTAATTGCTCCCTGGGCACTTACATAGCTGCCCACTGCTCCACCTGGGTGTTTCCTAGGTGCAATTAGTTAAATGAAGATAACTAATTTTTCCATTGCATGGGAACATACAATGATGACAGCACATAGCACTTTACTTTTACTTTACTACTTTTTGGACTCAATCAGACCTCTATTGCACATTTACAACTGGTCCAAAATGCTGGTACGGGCAACAGAAAGCGCATTACATGTACTCTAGTTTTGGCCTCCCTTCAATGGCTCCCAGTTCACTTTTAAATTCATTTAAAAATTCTTCTGTATGTTTTTAAACATCTGAACACTTCTGCACTCTCCTATCTCACTGATCTGCTGCAGCCATATGTCCCACAGAGCTCTCTAAGGTCAGCAGACCAGAAGGTTTTATTGGTTCCAGGCACTTGTTTCAAATACAGCAGTGACAGGGTCTTCTCTGTTGCAGGTCCAAAACTGTGCAATGAGTTACCACTGCATGTCAGGCAGGCTCCCTCTCTCACTGTTTTAAGTCTTGTTTAAAAACACTTCTATTCCCTGACTTCTGACACTGTGATTTGATTTTAGCTTGTTTGTATTCTATATTGTTGGTCATTTAGTTATTATCTTTGCCTCTGTGGATCTATGCATTTTATACTGCAACCTTTACTTGTTTCGTTTTTGCTGTACAGCACTTTGTTTGGCCTTGTTGCTGTTTATAAGTGCTTCATAAATAAAGTGGTATGGTATGGTATGGTATGGTATGGTATGGTATGGTATGATAAAGTGCTGGTAGACCTATTTTTGACCAAAAGTATTCTTTAAATGTTGTAGGTTGATTCTTTAACACAATAAATGTTTTTGTTCAAAGAAATATTTCATTTTAATTCATTCAGTCGCTGCACCTAAACGTGTAGAATGAGCTGTTGTTGCACATCAAATCTCTCACTTCCTGTTTTTAAATCTTCAATTAAAACACTTTTTTCCCTTGGCTTTTAGCTCAAGTTGATATGTTGTTTTTTAATTATTTTTATTTTTAAACTATTTTTAATTGTTTTATTGTACCATTTTTTTAATGATTTAACGGTTTTATTCTTTTTACTGTTTTATCTGATTTGATTGTTTTGATGTTTGCTTTTATGTGTTTTCAGTGTGCAGCACTTTGGCCAACAATGCTGTTTTTTCTAAGTGCTTTTTAAAAACAAATTTGTATTGTATCCTATTATATTTACTTTGTTCTGTACTGTGATAGAAAACTATAATTCATGCGTGTTGAACTTAAATGAAGAAATGAAGGGCAAAACCCCAACAGAAGCCTTCAAAGTATTCTAAAATTACATTATTTTAGGTAGACAGTAATTATGAGAACAAAATATGGTTGAAATTAATTAAATCATGCACATCACTTAAGCTGGCTGACATGATGCAGAGAAGAAAGGTAGATGTTTTATGTGTCCAAGAGACCAAGTGGAAGGGCAGCAAGGCTCGCAGTATTGGAGCAGGGTTCAAACTGTTTTACCATGGTGTGGATAAAAAGAGAAATGGAGTAGGGGTGGTCCTGAAGGAGGAGTTGGCAAAGAATGTAGTAGAGGTGAAAAGAGTGTCAGATAGGGTGATGTGTCTGAAGGTAGAAGTAGAAGGTCTGATGCTAAACATAGTAATAATAATAATGAATTCCATTTATAATGCACTTTTCATTAATAAAAATTTCAAAGTGCTAGTGATAGTGATAGTCATTGGTTATGCTCCACAGGTTGGATGTGATGCGGAGGAGAAAGATACATTTTGGAAAGATTTGGATGAAGTGATGGAGAGTATTCCCAGGGAGGAAAGAGTGGTGATTGGAGCAGACCTGAATGGACATGTTGGTGAAGGAAACAGAGGGGATGAGGAAGTGATGGGTAGGTTTGGTGTCAAGGAAAGAAACCAGGAAGGACAGATGGTGGTGGATTTTGCCAAGAGAATGGAAATGGCTATAGTCAATACCTATTTCCAAAAGAGGGAGGAACAGGCTGTGTCTCAATTCAGGGGCTGCGTCCTCATGAGGACCCAGCCTAGCTGGGCCGAGTAGGCCACGCACTCACAAGACCGGGTGGGCTGAGCGAAACTGCTGAAATGGGACGGTCTAGCCTTCAGGTTTGCCGGCATTGAAGTGGGTGGGGCGTTCTCTTGAAGTGGGTGGGAAGTTCTTGTGTGCCGCTTGGTGTGTGTGGAAAGAGAAGGGACGCCGCTAAAATATATTATTTATCTGAATACATGTATATATATTAGTGTTTCTGAGTTTACTGTTTGTTAAGAACTGATTACAAATCAGCTTATAAATGGCGATCTGTTAAAACCCAGAGTGGACCTACGAAATGCAACTTGTCCAGTAGCACAGTTGGTAAATCAACCTGCGATTGGTGCAGAGATACTTTTCTCGAAGCTGGTTCGAATCTCACTCGGTACGGTTAAAACTTATTTTACGTTTGTCTTTTATTGGATAAAAAATGAGGACTGAGATTAAAAAGAAGGAGTTTGTGAAACTCCTTTTTTTTTTATCCAATAAAAGACAAACGTAAAATAAGTTTTAACCGTACCGAGTGAGATTCGAACCAGCTTCGAGAAAAGCATCTCTGCACCAATCGCAGGTTGATTTACAAACTGAGCTACTGGACAACTTGCATTTCGTAAGTCCACTCTGGGTTTTAAAAGATTGCCCCTCAGAAAATCCTTGCTACGCACGTGTAAAATAATCTGATTTGTAATCAGTTCTTCAAAAACAGTAAACTCAGAAACACTAATATACTGTATATTCAGCTAACACAATTTTTTTTTGTCGTTTCTGAAGTTAAATTTTAATGAGATATATTCGAGCTGAGGTTGTTTGAGATGACTAAATAAAGGTTGAATGAATATTCGCGCTGAGGTTGTTGTTAAAACGAGCTGATGACTCAACAACACACAGCAGCCCGACTCTGCACGCAGAAAGTCCCACCCCCCCGCGAAATCTCTGCTGGCGCTATGAATTCTGGGATAGCCTCCGTCTTGAAGGATTCACGAATGCATCCTTCGATTTCGGCAGGAAGTAGGCCGCATTCCTCGGCCGCATGAGGAGGAGTCTTCGAATTGGGACAGTCCTCCGCGCGGGGCAATGACGTATGCGGCCGACAAATGCGCACTCATGAGGATGCAGCCCCTGAATTGAGACACAGCCATAGAGTGACCTATAAAAGTGTAGGAAGGAGTATGCAGGTTGACTACATTCTGTGTAGAAGAGGAAACCTGAGGGAGATTGGAGACTGTAAGGTTGTAGCAGGGGAGAGCGTGGCCAGACAGCATCGGATGGTTGTGTTTAGAATGACTGTTGTTGCGAAGAAGAGAAAA
>JBBPBX010001604.1:78457-100370 GCA_038048925.1 Garcialebias charrua | reverse complement strand
TACAATGTCTGTCTTTAGAGCTGATTTAATTTGCTTATTAATTAACACGTTCTCAAAACGAGTAAGGCAGAAGTCTCAAATGCTTTTGTGTATAGATATTTATCAGTACGCAACGGTAAATCTAGTGACTGTAATAGCTGAAAAAAATATTCTAATCTTGGCACATATCTAAACTTTACTTGTTTTTAGTGAGGAAGAAGCTATCCCTTTTTGTTTGTCTTTAAAAATAATAATGTAACATTATTTATCTGAGGAGCAGACTGCTTTGAGTTCAACTCCATTACATGACGCAAGGGTATACCTTACAGCTTGACTGTCATCTAGTGGCTGAAAATGGTACTGTTCAAAATTTTCAGTCAGAATGAATGAAAACGGTCATATCTCAGCCAAAAGTTGGTTTATAAATATGTGAAAAAATCCATAAATGCGTTGCTTCAACCTACAAGTTGCAGGGCATGCAAATTATGAAGAAAAAAACATGACTTATACTGCGCAAAATATGGCACATAGATATGCTAATGAATGACCACAAAAATCTACTGTGACAATGAAATATTGATGTGATCAAAAAAGGAACAGGTTAGAAACATATCTAATTTGAGAACAGTTCTGCTCTTCTCAGATCTAACAATACTCACCCCTTTGTATCAAGCTCCTCATGCTTGGAAATGTAAAGACACTGTTTCTTCAATGGATGATCTGTGTCCTTTTCTACATCATCATCATCCTCAGAGGAGGAGCTTTCAATAGTCAGGTCGATGACATCGGCCTTCTTGGTAGAGCTGGCTTCAGTAGGATGGGGTACCACTGACAGCTGGCGTACAGGAGCTAAGGCGAAAACAAAATTTTTACAGATTAATCTGATTGGTGACAAAAAAATTTTTAAAGACCAGTACCTAGACCAGGACCATGACTTTGTGTGCCTTAAACCATCATTCATTCATTCATCCATCCATTCATCATCTGACGCATGTTATAAAATCTGGTTGAGGGGGTAGCAGCTTGAGAAGGGAGGCCTAGATATCTCTTTCCAAAATTCAAATTAAATTCCATTCAATTAATTTATATAGCGCCAATTCACAACAAAATTGTCTCAGGGAACTTTACAGAAACATTCACATATATAAAAGTAAATTAGTAAAGCTCTCTAAGGAAAACATATTTACAAAATTCAAACTGAATTTAAAAAATACTTTATTAATATGTTGCTATGGTGCCTAGGCCTAGGGCTGCATCGGTGCAGCAGGTTCCGGCAGGGGCCTGTGAGTATAATAATAATAATAATGTCACATTTTTGTCATCTGTGTATGTTCCCATACAAGACGAAATTTGACTCTGCATTTAACCCAATCACCACCAGCTGTTGGCCCCGGGGGGTCATTGTGTGTACAATATTCACCGGTGTATAATACGCAGTTTTTTTGCTCATTTGAATGTCCTGCGTATTAAACACCGAAGCGTATTATTTATGGATTTTTTCCTATATTTTTAGACCCATTTTTAGCTCTGTTTCGCCGGTTTTCATTTTGGCCAAAAATGGTGCAGTACCAGTTTCGGCCGCTATGGGCGCTATGGGCAGCAGCAGAGGACTCAGAGAGCGAGGAGGAAGAGGAAGAAGAAGAGGAACAGGGACCTTGTACCGGTGACCTGCCTCATGCTGCAGGCTGCAGGCCTGCGAGGTGTACTTGGATCTTTTTGCCAGCGACACGGAAGACGAAGAGTTTGAAGGATTTGAATAGGTACCGGTAGTGTAAATAATTTGTTTGAATAAAAACTGTAAACGGTATCTGTTTCTGTCATTTTTATGGGCGGGGTGAGCGTGTATTAATTTTAAAGCCGCTAATATTTAAGTTGTTGTAACCGTCAAAGTGCATTTATTAACAAAAATTAAACCAAGACACGTTAACATATATATATTCAGTTAACAAATATATTTTTATTAGGTGTTTCTGTACACAGAGATCAGATGCAGATGGTGGATGGAAGGAATGAGGCCAAGGAGAAATATAGACAGTTGAACAAACAAGTTAAAAAAAAAAAGCTGCAAGGAAGATAAAAAGATCTGGTTAGAAGATAAATGCAAAGAAGCCCAGAAGGCTGCAGATGAAAACAATACCAGGACACTATTTCGCATAGCCAGAGACCTAGGAGGCACGGGAAACAGTGGCGAAGTACCAATCAAAGACAAAAACGGAAAAATGATAAAGACAGAAATAGAAAGAAATGCCCGCTGGGTAGAACATTTCCAGGAAACACTGAACCAGCCTGAACCAGCACAACCTCTTACATTTACAGACAAGTACACAAAACAACACCTAGAAGTAAATACAGGGCAAATTCAAAAAGAAGAGGTCACAAAAGCAATCAACAAACTTAAAAACAACAAATCACCAGGAAACGACAATATATCGGCAGAATTGCTTAAACATAGCGGTGAGGCAATGGTAGAGAAGTTGACGGACCTATATAACGCATGCTGGAACAAGAAAACAACACCCACAGAATGGAGAAAAGGAACCATAATAAAGATACCAAAGAAAGGAGACCTAAGCGAATGCGGAAACTGGAGAGGAATAACGCTACTTTCGGTACCAGGGAAACTATTCTGTGCGGTGCTGTTAAACAGACTAAGAGACGCCGTTGACAAAGAACTTAGAGAAGAACAAGCGGGATTCCGTCCCAACAGATCATGCAGTGACCAGATTTTCGTGCTAAGAAACATCATAGAGCAATGCATAGAGTTCCAAAAACCTATAGCTATGAATTTCATCGATTTCCAAAAAGCATTTGATAGCATACACAGAATAAGCTTGTGGGACATTGTGCGAAGCTATGGTATACCCGAGATGTATGTAGAGATCTTCCAAAATTTGTATGATGGTGCCAGCTGCTGTGTGAAGGTAGAAGCAGGCACCACAGATTACTTTGAAATACTCACTGGAGTGAGACAGGGTTGCCCACTATCTCCATTCTTGTTCCTCCTCGCCATAGACTATGTAATGAGAATAGCCATGTGCAAAACAAATTTTGGAATAAAATGGACGACAAATGAGAACTTAACGGATCTAGACTTTGCAGACGATATAGTCCTACTGGCAAACACTCAACCAGTGCTTCAAGATATGACACAAGCCCTACAAGAAAATGCTAAAAGGATTGGTTTGAAAATAAACGAAGGAAAAACAAAGGTTATGCAGGTTGGGCACACAGAACCAAACATACAGATAACAATAGATCAATCATCGGCTGAGAAGGTACAGAAATTTGTCTACCTTGGAAGTGTCATAACTGACGATGGCAACGTAGATGCAGATATTACCACCCGCATCGGTAAGGTAGCATCAACATTCAGAAGAATGCAATCAATATGGGCAAGTAAATCCATATCCACGAATCTTAAGGTCAGACTACTGCAAGCAGTGGTTATCCCCACAGCCTTGTATGCCAGTGAGACGTGGAAGATGTCAGTAAAGATGGCCAAGAAATTGGATGCATTCCAACAAAGATGCCTGCGAAAGATACTGAAGATTACATACCTAGATCGGATTACAAACGCAGAAGTCTATCGCAGGACACATACCATACCCATGAGCCAAACAATTAAGCTAAGGAAGCTCAAGTTTGCAGGACATGTACTGAGAATGGAAGCACAGAGACTACCAAAGATTGCCTTCAATTGGAAACCACAAGGAAACAGAAAGAGAGGCAGACCCAAACTGACGTGGAGACGATCCTTTGAGAAAGACCTGAAGGTACAGGGCTTCGACCCGAGCACGGTGGAGGTGATCGCCAAGGATAGAGATCAATGGAAACAGCTTGCCGCCCAATGCGCTCTCGAGCGCGGGAGGATCTAAGTCTAAGTAAGTAAGCTAAGATGCTATAAATGTAATGCTATAGACGCAATGCTATAGACGTAGCGCTCCACTTATGTCACGCATCCTAACCCCCTCCCCAGTCAAAAACTGTCAGCACTAACGTAGTCCTAAGCTAGTACACAACATAGTAGTCTCACCCTCCTTCCCCAGTGAGCACCATGCCAAGGCAGATGACCTCAAGGAAACTACATGTGGTGTGGAGAGTCGTTGTAGGTAACCAGGAAAACCTGGAGTGGACTTTTAGTGATTTGAGTATTCTCCTGTTAATCAAGTGGAATAGATTTGTTAGCTAAGAAATAAAAACAGTGCTGGTGGACTGATATTTCATGGTAAATGTGTGTGTGTGTGTGTGTGGTTTTTTTTTTTTTTTTACAAATTAACATTATTTTTAAATGAGAGGGGAGCGCATCCCTTTCACATATAATTGATGCATCGCCTATAGTACATCCAGTAGTTATCTTTGGAGAGTTTCATTGATGTATACAAAGTATTTAATACGATAGTTTGCTTAAAGAGAGGCACATTTGACTTCAAGTGGTATTGAAGTTACTTTTAACAGTTCCAGGAACTCGTCTTAAATGCAATGGTGACAGGGCCTTCTCTGTAGCAGGCCCAAGACTCTGGAATGAGTTACCTCTGCTCGTCAGACAGGCCCCCTCCCTCTCGGTTTTCAAATCCGGTTTAAAGACTCAATACTATTTTGTTGCTTTCAACACCAGTTGATCTATGTTTTGGTCGTTATATTTATCATCTACAATGTTTTTATATCTATTTTTTGTACTTCGTTGTGTCTGTTGCCTGTTGTTTGTTTGTTTGTTTGTTTGTTTGTTTGTTTGTTTGTACAGCACTTTGGTTGGCCTTGTCGCTGTTTTAAGTGCTCTATAAATAAAATGGTATGGTATGGTAAACAGCTTTATTGATGCTAAAGTTTTAAGGAAAAATCTTACACTGTGTTGTTCTGGGAATACGTAGTGGAAACAACAGTCAGCTTCTAACACACATGACTGCGAAGGCATGTACGATGTTGGAGATGGTGAGCATGAAATAATGTACATGGCCTACAGTTTAGTAAGCCAAATTTTTTTTTAAGATTTCATAAAAATGGTCGCGTAAAATGAGGCTGCACAACTCACTGATCACTTGGGTACAAACATTCAGGTCTTCACTAAATTTGTTACAAACTAATCTTCATAGCAACCCAGCGAGTCACTGGATTTATCTCATTGCAAACTTTTATCTTCTTCAACCTGAAGGTGCTTTGACCACTGTGCTGATGGACAATCTCAGCCATCCTGGGATGGTAAATAACAAAAAAAACGTCTGTTCTGTAGTTAAAGACTTTTTGTCTCTCCTCCCAGGAGCATTCTCAATTAAAAAAACTCAAGTGCGGAATGCCAGGCTTTAAACTGCATGAGATACCTCATTCCAGTTATACCTCACGAGTAACCTCGTTACAGGAGTTGGATTCACACACAGACTGAGGCCCTGTTTACATGATGCCAGTTTTGAGTGAAACACGAACTGCAGGGTGACTAAAAACCAGAAGAGGCAGGTTCTAAGCTGGCTTTTAATCGGTAGTTATTGTTATTTCTTAACAAAATCGAAGTCTTATTTTTTTTTAATTATGATTATGCTTTCTCAGTGACAAACTGTCTGGTCTTTCAAGGCTCAAACCAAGTGGACTTGGGAATGAAAAGAAAAGAGAATAATTTTCTTTAGAGCTATTTTCAGGATGGGCATTCTCTAAAACACCCCAACCAACAGATATTGGTGTATTCTAGCTGACTTGTTGGCCTTTTTTTAAAGAGGTGTAGCTAGTGCTGCTCTGTTGCCTTCACTAATCCTAATCAGCCAATTTGTGTGTCATGTCCAATCTTATTTTGAAGAACTGTGATAAAGTCTGCAAAAAACAAACCGTGAAGTAGCGAGGGACTGAGGGACTACCATAATAATGGCTCATTTTCCTCAGTAAATGGCTAACTATATATATATGATGATGTTTTGGGTCATATTTATGCAGAAATATAGAAAATTATAAAGGCTTCACAAACTTTCAGGCAGCACTGCATGTACATGTTCACATTCATGTACAACGTATACACATGCTCACTTACATTAGTATATACCCTTGCCCCTCCCCCCAGTTTTAGTACTCGCTTCCTACTACTGTACTATTACTTTATTCATTTTATTACTCTTAGGAAATGTTAACAACAGTGTGGAGAGATGCATTCCTGCTGCTACATTTTATTTTTTATTTTTTGCTTAAAGATGAACAAATATGTAAAGATAAATGAAATTGTGACCGTCCCGTGTCTGAATTTCATTTTGATAACATTTATTTTTTTTGTCTCCAAAAATGACCCCAGATTTACTAGTAATTTTAGAAATCTGGTCACTGTAAGCAACAAACCAAACAAACAGTGTAGTGCAAATATTTATTATTGACTAATGTGCTGTTCTTTCACACTGGTATGCTGTTTTTGAGTTGTTTTATAAACCTGAACATGTATATTTAAAAATGCACACCCATTTGACTAGCCTTTAGCCTGCACAAAGACCTTTACCTATTTTTTTCATAGTTTGTTCTCTATGGTTGATGCCATGGCTGATGAGGTACTAACTGTTAGCGCCTCACTTCAAAGTTGACTGTACGGTGGCCGAGGGGTGCAAACGCGCTGCAAGAACAGAAAAGCGTTGCATAAAGAAAAAAGCCCTGCTAAAAGAAAAAAGTGCTGCAAAAAATGAAACGCTCTGCAAAAGGACGGCTGCAAATAAAAAAAAGCGTTGCAAAAAGAAAAAAAGTGGTGCAAATGGACGAACGAGCTACAAATGGACAAAATTTACAATTAAACATTGTAAATTGTTCTCTTCAGATGGGTGTCTTCCCCATTGCCTTTAAAAAGGCTGTGGTGAAGCCCCTTCTGAAGAAGAGTAATCTAGATCCTAGTGTTTTTAATAATTATAGACCTGTATCCAACTTACCATTTTTAAGTAAAATCTTAGAAAAGATTGTTTTTATTAAATTAAATATTTTTTTAAATGATGCCGGTATTTTAGAAAAGTATCAATCTGGTTTTAGGACGAAACACAGTACAGAAACAGCCCTATTAAAAATTGTGAATGATTTAAGGTGTAATCTGGATTCACACAAGCTCTCAGTCCTTGTTCTATTGGATCTGAGCGCAGCCTTTGATACAGTAGATCATCAAATTCTTTTAAATAGATTACAACACCTGGTCGGTCTTTCTGGTACTGTTCTTCTGTGGTTCAGCTCCTATCTCACAGATAGAACATTTATGGTAAGTATGGATACATGCTCCTCACAGATCCATGAAGCTAACTATGGTGTACCCCAAGGCTCTATTTTAGGCCCCCTACTTTTTAATTTGTACATGCTGCCGCTTGGTGGAGTCATCAGGAGCCATGGGATAAGTTTCCATAGTTATGCTGATGACACACAGCTATACATCTCATTATCTCATGATGACCCCCGGCCAATCACTGCACTTTTTAATTGCATTACAGACATAAAGTCCTGGATGGCACAGAACTTTCTCCAGCTAAACCAGGACAAAACAGAAGTTTTAATCATTGGACCTGAGGTTCAAAAAGAAAATACAATTCAGAGATTACAATCTCTGTCTTTACAACCTTCTAAAAAAGTAAGAAGCCTGGGAGTTATTTTTGACTCTGAGCTTACTTTTATTCCTCATATTAAACAAATAGTCAAAACAGGATTTTATCATCTAAAAAATATAGCCAGAGTCCGCCCTCTTCTTTCTCTGACCAATACTGAGACTTTGATGCATGCTTTTATTTCTAGTCGTTTAGACTACTGTAATTCACTGCTTTCTGGTCTCCCTAAGAAAAATTTGTCCAGCCTTCAGCTGTTACAAAACTCTGCTGCTCGTGTGCTAACCAAGACCAGAAGGCAGGCTCATATTACACCTGTTTTAAAATCATTGCATTGGCTCCCTGTGCGCCTCAGGATTGATTTTAAGATTCTTTTAGTGGTTTTTAAATGTCTCAATGGTCTCGCACCATCTTATCTTGCAGAGCTGCTATTGCCCTATGAACCCCCGCGGACATTAAGGTCCTCTGGTACTGGACTACTAACAGTTCCAAAAGTCAGAACTCACACTTACGGTGAGGCTTCTTTCCAGTACTATGGCCCCCGTCTGTGGAATAGTCTGCCGGAGAACCTGAGGGCTGCAGAGAATGTTGTTGTTTTTAAGAGCAGGCTCAAGACCCATCTTTTTAACTGCATTTCCTGAACTGGTTCATCTCTGTTCACTCTATACATTTTCCATACTACTGTATTTAATTTGATTGATTGATTTTATTTATTTTGTGTGTGTCGTTTGCTTTAATTTTGTGAGTTTATTGTTTTATAATTCTGTACAGCACTTTGAGCTGCTTTTAGTATGAAGGGTGCTTTATAAATAAAATGGATTGATTGATTGATTGATTGATTGATTGATTGATTGATTGAAAAGCTCTGCAAACACAGAATAACGCTGCAAATAGAAAAAGCTGCAACGGAAGTGCTCCAGACCACTAGGGGCAGTCGAACAAAGAACAAATCATAAAAGAAACTTAAGAGGAAGAAAGACGTTTGCCAACCGTAAACAAATCTCACAAGAAGAAGAGGAAGAAAGAAAAGGTTTGTTTATACTTTATTCATTTAACCCACACAGTCTTTTACAATATGATAGAATAGCAGCTGAGGTGTTCCACTACACAGCATACAAAAAGATAAATTATTAATCAAATCAGAACATGGAAATGGTTTGACATATAACTTTTAATTTAATATTTAACATGCTATTCTAAACAACAGTGTTGTAAGATGTCAGAGATTTGACATTAATAGATAGACATTTTAATGTTACAGCACTAACACAGGCAGCAGCAGTACCACCGGAGAGTTTAGCTACCTGTGGTGGCTGCTAGCTAGCTTACTTTCTAATCAGAGGCTGTTTCCTTACACAGTTACATAATACAGTAGTAAATTGATAATGATGAATAACGTTATCACAGCTAACTAACACATATATACTGTTTTTATTAATGTAAATACAGAAAGTAAAAGTTAAAGCATTACATCACTGACAGATAGCGTAGCTACTGTGGCTAAAGTTGCTGCAATGATGGATAACATTACCACAATGAACGAACACGTAAATACAGAGTTTATTAACGTTACCTTATGCTATATCTTGTAATTTACCCTCTATAAATAAAGGTTGAATGAATGAAATTCCGTGAAGTTTCAGATCTCGAGGGAGAATCAACCCAAAAGTACAGATACGTTGCGTCAAGACCTCTTTTTTGTTCGACTGACCCTAGTGGTCTGGAGCACTTCCATTGCAGCTTTTTCTATTTGCAACGTTATTATGTGTTTGCAGAGCTTTTGTCCATTTGCGGCTCGTTTGTTCATTTGCATCGCGTTTGTCCATTTGAAGCGCTTTTTTCTTTTTGCAACGCTTTTTTTTAATTTGCAGCCGTTCTTTTGCAGAGCGTTTCATTTTTTGCAGCGCTTTTTTCTTTTTGCAGTTTTTTTTTTCTATTTGCAGCACTTTTTTGTTCTTGCAGCGCATTTGTACCCCTCGGCCACCATATGACTGTAATGATTGAGGGATTGAGTTTCACTGAAATGCCAACACACTGAGAAGTTTTAAAATGTTTATTGTGATGTAGAGAGCTGGATCGGATTCTACAGGTCACCGGGAGCAGGAGCTCTAAACAGGAGAGGAGAAGGTTAGCAACTGGAGTGAACAGAGGTGAGGCTTTTATTTTGAATGAGTCGACTAACCTTCTCAGAGTTTGTTTGGTCCGGGTAGACTTCCTGATAGACGTTGAGCGTCTGAGATTTGGTCCGTGATTACTTCTTTGTTTGAGGTGGTTGATCCAGAATGACTTTTTAGTCCATGGGTTATCCAAGTTCCAGTCCGGGGTCATGCACAATAATTCAGCAGAAGGCAGAAACAGGTTAGGAGGAGCAGGCGTCTTACTTGGTCGGGGTACACAGGCGTGGGTCGGTTTCCAAGAGGCCGATGGGTGGATAGAACCGTTCAGGGGCAAAAACACAAGGCAGAATCCAGAGGCGGGGTCCGAGGTCAAAACCAGAAGAGCTGAGGCAGAGAAGTATCCAAGAGGGGAGCAGGCAGGAATCTTTAAACCATGAAACAGAACCAGAATCGAGACGAGGAGGGCAAGACTTGACATGAATGCTGGATAACTACTCAGGATAACCTTTTCATAAATCTGGCAGAGACTGAGAGTGAAGCTGGGACTTATATACTGGCTGCAACAGGTGGATGAAATCTAGGTTGATTAGCTGCAGCACATGCTTAGCTGCAGCACATGAAGGCAGGAAGAAGACTGATCAGAAAATACTTTTACTATGAAACTAAATATTGAACTACAACTAGATGAACATGGAACATGACAAAATAAATATTGAACTAAAACTAGATGAATGTGGATCATGACAAAATAAATATTGAACTAAAACTAGATGAATGTAGATCATGACAAAATAAATATTGAACTAAAACTAGATGAACGTGGATCATGACAGTACCCCACCCCTAAGGGCCGGCTCCTGACGGACCACCAGGCTGGGATGGGTGGTCAGCGTGGAACTTAGCAATGAGGGCCTTATCAAGGACGTGACGAGCGGGAACCCAGGAGCGTTCCTCAGGGCCATACCCCTCCCAATCAATAAGGTACTGCAAGCCCCTGCCCCAGCGTCGAGAACGCATGATGCGACGAACCGTGTAGGCGGGGCCGCCATCGATGAGTCGAGGGGGCGGAGGGGGCCTGGAAGAGGGCACAAACTTGGATTGCAGGACAGGCTTGACCCGGGACACATGAAATGTTGGGTGGATCCTCATCGTGTTGGGGAGCTTCAACCTGACAGCCACTGGGTTGATGACCTTCGAGATAGGGAAAGGGCCGACAAAACGAGGGGCAAGTTTCTTGCAGTCAGTCCGAAGGGGGAGGTCTTTAGTCGACAGCCATACTTCCTGACCCTCTTCGTAGCTGGGAGCAGGGATCCTCCGCCTATTGGCAGACTTAATATACAAGGAGGAGGCCCTGAGAAGCTGGGCCCGGGCTTTAACCCAGGCTCTGCGACAACGCATGGCTGCCAGATGTGCAGAAGGAACGGTGGCTTCTCGGTCCTCAGAGGCGAATACAGGAGGTTGATATCCATATACCACGTAGAAAGGGGACAAACCAGTGGCAGAAGATGGCAGGGAGTTCATTGCATGCTCCACAATAGGCAGGTTCTTGGCCCACTTGGTGCTGTCGTCGCCACACAGGATTCTCAATCGGGTCTCCATCTCCTGATTGGCACGCTCCGCCTGGCCATCAGTCTGGGGGTGGTATCCTGAAGAAAGACTCAGTTCAATGTCCAATGATTTGCAAAATTCAGACCAAAACTTGGATATAAATTGTGGTCCTCGGTCAGAGACGATATCCTTAGGCAGTCCATGGAGTCTAAAAACTTCCTGAGTCATAATTTCGCTGAGTTCCTTGGCGGAAGGTAGCTTGTCCAAGGCTACTAGATGAACCATTTTAGAGAATCTGTCAACAATAGTTAAAATTACAGACTTACCCCCAGACTGAGGTAGTCCAGTGACAAAATCCATGCCGATGTGAGACCATGGTCTTGAAGGGATGGGGAGCGGCCGTAGGAGACCCGCTGGTGGTCGGTGAGAGGGTTTGGCCAGAGAGCATTGGGTACAAGACCCAACAAAGTCTCTAACGTCCCTTTGTAAGGAACCCCACCAGAACTGTGACTTGACCAGCCGTAAAGTTTTACCAACTCCTGGGTGACAGTAGAGACGAGAGGAGTGACAAAGTGAAAGTACCTTGGGTACAAGATGCTGGGGTACGAAGAGTCGGTCCTTGGGACATTCAGTGGGGGGTGGAAAGTTCTGGTGGGCCTCTCTGACCTCCCTCTCCACCCGTGTGATGTTACAACGAACCTGATTGGGTAGGATGAACTCTCGGGACCACTGGTGTGCTCTTTCTCGAATATTCGAGATAGGGCATCGGGTTTACCATTCTTTGTCCCGGGTCTGTAAGAGAGGGAGAAATTGAACCGGCCAAAAAACAAAGCCCACCTGGCTTGACGAGGGTTGAGACGTTTAGCCGTTTTCAGGTACTCCAGGTTCTTATGGTCTGTCAGGACAATGAAGGGATGGTTGGCCCCCTCCAACCAATGGCGCCATTCTTCCAAGGCCATTTTGACAGCTAGCAGCTCACGGTTCCCCACATCATAATTACGTTCTGCCGGAGAAAGGGATTTAGAAAAATATGCACAAGGGTGTACCTTGTTGTCCTGGAAACGCTGACTGAGAACAGCTCCAATGCCTTTATCCGATGCGTCGACCTCCACGATAAACTGTCTCTCAGTATCTGGGAAGCGAAGAATGGGTGCTGAGGTAAAGAGGGATTTTAGTTTCAGAAATGCTTGGTTAGCAGGTTCGTTCCAGACAAAGGTATTGTTAACTGAGGTGAGAGCATGCAACGGTGAGGCAACTGAACTGTAATTCTTGATGAACTTCCTGTAAAAGTTAGCAAAACCTAAGAAACGTTGAAGCTGTTTGCGGGTTTGTGGAGTGGGCCAATCGAGAACTGCAGAAACTTTAGATGGGTCCATTGAGATCTGGTCGGGTGTGATATTGAATCCAAGGAAAGTTGTACTGGTAGTATGAAACTCACATTTTTCTGCTTTAACAAAAAGGTTATTTTGAAGCAGTCTCAGAAGAACACTGTGAACATGACGTACATGGGACTCAAGATCCTTAGAGAATATGAGGATGTCGTCCAAATAGACAAAAACTGAAACATTGATAAAGTCTCTCAAAACATCATTAACTAAAGCTTGGAAAACAGCAGGTGCATTAGTCAGGCCGAAGGGCATTACCAAATACTCGTAGTGTCCAGAGGGGGTATTGAATGCTGTCTTCCATTCATCCCCTTCTCGGATCCTGACCAGGTGATAGGCGTTACGCAAGTCCAGTTTGGTGAATATTTTGGCCCCTTGAATGATGTCGAAAGCAGAAGTCATTAGTGGTAATGGATATTTATTTTTGATCGTTATGTCATTTAAACCTCTATAATCGATGCATGGGCGTAAGGTACCATCTTTCTTTTCAACAAAAAAGAAACCTGCACCAGCTGGAGAGGATGAAGGGCGAATAATGCCTGCTTTGAGTGACTCAGAAATGTAAGTGTGCATAGCCTCATTTTCTGGTTTAGACAAAGAAAATAAACGACCTCTTGGTGGAGTGGTACTGGGTAACAGGTCAATGGCACAGTCATATGGTCTATGTTGTGGCAGAGAAAGAGCTTTACTTTTACTAAATACCAGACCCAAGTCGTGATAATAATGGGGTACCAGAGACAGATCAGGAGTAGACTCCTTTATTTGCTGATTGATGACAATAGTATTGGCAGATTTCAAACAATTGACTAAACAATGGTCAGACCAGCCCAAAATATTATTATTCCTCCAGTCAATGTGAGGGTTATGTTTTCTCAGCCAGGTTGCTCCCAACACGACAGGGAGGTTAGGAGAAGTAATAGTCAAAAAGCTTACGCTTTCCACATGGTTGCCTCCAATACACAGATGGACCTCTTGAGTTTGTAGGCTCCTCTCATTTAGTGTGTGACCATCCAGAGCTTGGATACTACGGGGCTTGGTGGTGGGATGCATCTTTATACCCAGAGACATGGCATAGTGAACATCAATAAATTCAGTGTCAGCACCAGAATCAATAAATAGTTTAACAGGGAAATCTTTACCGTTCACCTGAATGTTGGCTTGGACCCTGGGTAGGCGTGGTTCATGAGAGGAGGCCGTGGTTCTGAATCCTTGATCCATTCTGTAAGGTATTTTTACCTTCTTGGGACAGCTTGAAACTAGATGCCCTGGTGCTCCACAATAAAAACAGAGACCCTCCTGGGTTCTTCTCTTTCGTTCCTGAAGCGTTATTTTTGACCGACCGAGTTGCATGGGTTCTTCCTGGTCCCGTGGTGGTGAAGGGGTCCTCTGGACTCGATCTTGTGAAAACTGTTTGGTAGACTGAAAACATGATTTTGAATCCTTGTTATGTCTCACCTCAAGGAGACGTTCTTGGAGTCTCAGATCAATTCGTGTAGCCAGATTTTCCAGCTCCCTAAGAGAAGCTGGTGGGTCACGGGTGGCAATTTCGTCTTTGATGTCGTCGTTTAGACCCCGATAAAAAGCATCAGTGAGAGCCTCCTCGTTCCAGTGACTTCCTGAAGCAATACAATGGAAGTCAATTATGTATTCAGGGACTCGTAGTTTACCTTGTGAGATGGTAAAAAGGCGCCTGGCAGCCTCTCGCTCAGGTAGTACTGGATCAAAGACTCTGCATAGTTCTCTGGCAAAGGTCTGAAACACATAGCAGCTCGGTGAGTCTCGTTGCCATTCGGTAGTTCCCCACCTCTTGGCTTTGCTGGAGAGGAGGGAGATCATGTATGCCACCTTAGACCTCTCAGTAGAAAAACATGAAGGTTGTAGCTGGAAATGTATTTCACATTGTGTAATGAAGGGTCGGCATTGGTCAGGATCACCATTAAATAACTCAGGAGGTGTTAACTTGGGTTCATTTTGAGCCATGATTGAACACTGTGATGTACCTGGTTCTCCACACGGGGGCGACTGGGTATTGTTCCTGAACGTGGACTGTGAAGAAGAAATGTTATCAAAACAAGATTGTCTAGTTTGCTTTACATATTGCCCAGAAACTTCTTCAGTGTTAGGCGTGAAACTCTTTGTGGCCAGATTTACTGTAATGATTGAGGGATTGAGTTTCACTGAAATGCCAACACACTGAGAAGTTTTAAAATGTTTATTGTGATGTAGAGAGCTGGATCGGATTCTACAGGTCACCGGGAGCAGGAGCTCTAAACAGGAGAGGAGAAGGTTAGCAACTGGAGTGAACAGAGGTGAGGCTTTTATTTTGAATGAGTCGACTAACCTTCTCAGAGTTTGTTTGGTCCGGGTAGACTTCCTGATAGACGTTGAGCGTCTGAGATTTGGTCCGTGATTACTTCTTTGTTTGAGGTGGTTGATCCAGAATGACTTTTTAGTCCATGGGTTATCCAAGTTCCAGTCCGGGGTCATGCACAATAATTCAGCAGAAGGCAGAAACAGGTTAGGAGGAGCAGGCGTCTTACTTGGTCGGGGTACACAGGCGTGGGTCGGTTTCCAAGAGGCCGATGGGTGGATAGAACCGTTCAGGGGCAAAAACACAAGGCAGAATCCAGAGGCGGGGTCCGAGGTCAAAACCAGAAGAGCTGAGGCAGAGAAGTATCCAAGAGGGGAGCAGGCAGGAATCTTTAAACCATGAAACAGAACCAGAATCGAGACGAGGAGGGCAAGACTTGACATGAATGCTGGATAACTACTCAGGATAACCTTTTCATAAATCTGGCAGAGACTGAGAGTGAAGCTGGGACTTATATACTGGCTGCAACAGGTGGATGAAATCTAGGTTGATTAGCTGCAGCACATGCTTAGCTGCAGCACATGAAGGCAGGAAGAAGACTGATCAGAAAATACTTTTACTATGAAACTAAATATTGAACTACAACTAGATGAACATGGAACATGACAAAATAAATATTGAACTAAAACTAGATGAATGTGGATCATGACAAAATAAATATTGAACTAAAACTAGATGAATGTAGATCATGACAAAATAAATATTGAACTAAAACTAGATGAACGTGGATCATGACAATGACTGTCCCATTATAACAAACACAATTTTATTAACTGCATTAAAGATAATGATGCTCAGCTTTCTCTTCTGTACATTACATGACATCTTGTGTCGTAAGCTCTCAGAAATTGGTTTCTCAGAACACACCATTGGTTATTTCTCTAACTAGCTTTCAGATCGGAGGTAATACCATATCATACCATTTTATTTGTAGAGCACTTAAAACAGTGCTAAGACCAACCAAAGTGCTGTACAAACAGAAAATGTGTTCAACAAAATGGTACAACCTCCAGTTATTTATCAGTCAACAATGGTGTACCACAAAACCCTGTTTTAGGACTAGGCATGTAACGGTACACGTGGCTGTACTGAACAGTTTCGGGAGGGCACGTTTGGTTCGGTCCACTTGCGTACCGTTTAGGTTATTTTTTTCACTTATTAAATGTTATTAACGGGAGAATATGTGTGCCGCGGAACTAAATTTCCTGGGCGCGTTTTAGCACTGCGCTATTATCTTGCAGCATGCGTAGCATTAGCAGCTTAGCATGCATCTCTTTGTTTGGGAACGTTATGGCTTTCTTGTTAAAAGACGAGCGCACATACAAAGCTGTGTGTGGACGTTGTTTCACAAAGATTGGATCTGCAGCAGCACCATGTCTAACATTAACTGGGACTTAGGCTGTCTAACATTAGCTGGGACTTAGGGCAGCACGGTGGCACAACTGGTAGAGCTGCTGCCTCTCAGTGAGAAGGTTGCCGGTTCAAATCCCGGTCCGGGGCCTTTCTGGGTGGAGTTTGCATGTTCTCCCCGTGCATGCGTGGGTTTCCTCCGGGTACTCCGGTTTCCTCCCACAGACCAAAAAACATGCTTGTTAGGCTGATTGGTGACTCTAAATTGACCCTAGGTGTGAGTGTGAGAGTGGATGGTTGTTTGGTGTGAGTGAGACAGGTCCCTCTTGTAAATGAGTCCCCGTGACTCAACGAGGCTAGCCTGTATAAATAAAGGTTGAATGAATGAATGAATGAATTAACACGCTTGAAACGACGTCATCCGAACGTGAACGAAGAAAAGCAGCTTGTTGCAGAAAGACCGCTAAAAGCAGCTGCATTTAAACAACCTTCATCAGGTAATTCAGGTTGGTCCAGAGCAATAACACAAACCGTAGGAGTTTTTAAAGATCTGGATCTATGTCTGAATGTTTTGATGTGCCGGCTTTAAAGTTCTTGAGCATCGCTACAAGTTGTAGTGACGCTCCATCCATCCATCCATCCATCCATCACGTCAACACTTCAGCCAAAAAGTTCAGAACTTTATGAAAAAGATAAAACTGATGTTGTCAACAAGCCCTGGAGCTGATTAAAGCCCTGATGATGATGATGATAATGACCGAGAGATTCAACCACCTCATAACAACCATTTAAGAAGAGGTATTGTTCTTTTATTATTATTATTATCTAATTAATCTTTTTTATTTAAAATCATAATCTTATTAACTTCTTTTTTTTACCTCTTTGTGTTTTATTTCCAGTCTGGGGCAGAGATAGCAGCTGACTTCTTTCTCTTCAGGGAAATCCACCAGATCACTTGCAGCTAAGAAGTGTGTGATGACTGAACTCTGAAGTTTTCCAGGGACCTGTCCCACCTTGAGGAGCAGGTCCAAGAAGAGGTTGTGAGTAATGAGGACAAATACAGCCACACTGCTGCTATTGTTGTTATTGAGATGGCTGGAGATATTTATTGCAACTAGATATGTGCTTTTAGCAGAAAATGTGGACAAGTTGGTCTTTTTGGACAAAAACTTAAAACTTGATAAGTTCAATTGTAAACAGTCTGTTGCTGCTTATTGTTCTGGCTTTTATTGTATTTATTAAGATTTTTATTATTGTTAGTATAGTTTATTTATTATAAAGAGTGCCGTTTATTTAAAATATCATCCAAATGGGTCACTTTTATTTATTTTTATACAAACGTATTTTTGGCATATTTTCAAAATAAATATTTTGTAAGTCTTTATTTTGTCTTTTTTTGTACCGAAAATAAACCGAACCGAGAGAACTGAACCGAAATGTGATTTTAGCGTACCGTTACACCCCTACTTAGGACCCACTCTTTACAATCTTCATAGGTAATGTAGGTCAGAGCATCCCTAATTCATCCTTAGATTTTTATGCTGACAACACAGTTGTTTATTGGCGAGCTAAAACTGTTGAGATTTTCCAGCTTTACAATCTACTCTTGACATCATCCAGTCAGATTTGTTCCGTCTCAAACTTGTCTTAAATTCCAATAAAACCAAAGGGATGCTTTAAGTCAGTCCCAGCAGTTCTTGCTCTGATTTTATCCTCAAACTGAGTTTGTCGATTCCTACAAATATTTTGGTATCTTGGTTGACTCGCATCTCTCTTTTAAGCTTCATGTGGAAAAACTATGAAGGAAACTGAAAGCTCAACTGGGTTTCTTTTTCAGAAACAGATCCTGTCTGACTCTGAATGATAGGAAACGCCTTGTAACTGTGAATTTCCTCCCCTCCATTGATTACGGTGACATTATTTACTTGAACGCTCCTACAAGCACCCTGCAGATGTTGGATGCTGTCTATCATGGTGCACTAAGATTCATAACTGGATGCAACTATCGTCATTGCACCCTATGTTCACTGGTCAATTGGACACATTAACTTCACACAGACTCTTCCACTGGTACATTTTCATCTTTAAATCACTTCTTGGTCTGCTGCCTTCATACATCTCCTCCTACATGTCTCTGCGTGAGTGCAGCTACAGCGTGCGCTCTCAGGACATGATTACCTGCAGTGTTCCGTCAGTGAGGACTGAACTAGGCAAAAGGGCCTTCTCCTACTCTGATCCTGTTTCCTGGATTATCTTGCAAAAATATCTGAAGCTCTCGACCTTGACCTCTCTAAGTGGCTTCAAACATCTGTTAAGATCCTGACAAGAACCAATGCAGACATGTTCCTGTTTTTAGTTTTCTACACCACCTTATAAGCTAGCTGTTTTTTCGCTACTTTTTCATTTTGACTGTCCTTTTGGTTGCCATTTAATTTTAACTTTTAAAAACAAACAAACAATTAATTTGTATACCTCTTTATGACTGTCTATTATTGTTGTCTTTGTTATCCACTGTTGTCATCACTCTTTATTAAAATCAGTTCTCTCTTGTAAATGAGTCCCCGAGGCTCAATGGGATTAACATGTAGAAATAAAGGTTCAATGAATAAATGAATGCTTCGCCATAATCAAGTCTCTCTGAAATGATAAAACTCAGCTGCCACGTCTTTTCAAACCAACCTTTCCTTAGCCTGTCATGCCTGAGAGGCATTACTGATGTCTAAACGCTCCCTCTGCAGCTCTTAGCTCTTCGCTGCCTTACACAGTTTATGCAGTTGCTTCATATGATGCAATTTGTGCAAAATCTTCCAGCAACAGCTCTGAAAAGCAGACAATATGGCAGCATTAGTAATGCCTGGAGTTTCTGCATCAGTTCCAGACAGATCTTTATTCTGACAGCATGTGATTAATCAGAGACCCACTTTGCTCTGTGACCCTGGAGCATTTCACAATACAGGGGGCAATAAAACCAAACTCTGCGCAGTGACAGTCTCTCTTGAAGAAACCCTGCCTTTAAATGAAGTTTCCTTCTGTTGTCAAATCAGTTTAGCAGCAAACTAAATCCTTCCAGCAGCGTCTTTTCCTTTCTTGTGCTCATACATGTTTCAGTCTGTTCCGTCTACAATATTAACTTAACCCAAACCCCTCTGCAAGTTCAGAAATCTTTTTCCCACTGCACTCGACGCACACTAGATGTTTAAAGCCTCTGTAATCAAATTCTGTCACTAGATTTTCTTATCGCACTGAGAAACATAATCAGCCGGAAGGCTTTAAAGGATAAGATCCTCTGATTTCTTGACAATACTGTATTAGCGTAGGAGGAATCCCCGGGGAGTTGGTGTATTCTCCACTGAACAGGGCTAATAGGTTGCCCCCCCCACCTGTGATAATTAAACAAGCCAAGTCAAAGTGAAGGAGTGTTTGCTAAGAGCCTCTTTGTCTCACGTCCCTCTGGGCTGGTGATGACGAGTTGCAGGAAAACACATCTTGTCTGGTGCACATCTTGGAAACATTTCAGCAGCTTCCTGAGCGCTTTCACAGAAACTTCACGTTTTAATTAATTTAGTGGCGATACACGAGCTGTGAAGCACCCCTTAAAAGGTTTTGTTTTTTTATTCTTGCGTTTCTTCAAAGATGTTTTATTTGGTGTCGTCCCAACAGCTTTGGAAAACCTCTTACAAAATGAACATGAAAAACTTTTTTTTTTTCTAATTGGGAACATTGTGGTAGGACTTTTGGTACCAGTACATTGGACCAGTACAAAGTGTCTGATGTGCTGGTGAAGATTCTCAGTCGTCCAGGACATGATGAAATCAAAAAAGGCGTTCAATACAGGATCAACTGGACTTTATTTGTTGCAGAAAACGTTTCGACTTCTGTCCAGAAGGAGGGAGATGACAGTCTCACATTGAAGTTTACAGAAAACCAACCCACACAGACCAATATCTCCTGTTCGACTCTCACCATCCACTGGAGCACAAACTTTCTGTCATCAGAACTTTACAGCATCGGGCAGAACACATCCCCACAAGGACAGAAGGGAAGGAAAAGGAACAGAAACACATCAAAACATCTCTGCAAACATGCGGATATCCCAACTGGGCGTTTGTCAAGTCAGCAAGGAAATCTGTTAAACACAATAATGAACAGAAAAAGTCTAACAGACGGAAAAACATTGTCATTCCTTATGTTGCTGGAGTCTCAGAGAATTTCAGAAGGATTTTCAACAAACACAACATCCCAGTACACTTCAAACCCAGCCGGACTCTCAGACAGAGGCTGGTGCATCCGAAGGACAGAACCCCCACACACAAACAGAGTGGGGTGGTTTATGCAGTCCAGTGCAGCGAAGTCTGCTCAGACCGTTACATCGGAGAAACGAAACAACCTATCCACAAAAGAATGTCTCAACATAGGAGAGCAACCTCCTCTGGACAAAACTCAGCTGTTCACCTCCACCTCACGGACAAGGGACACTCCTTTGAGGACCAGAATGTTCAAATTTTGGACCGAGAACACAGATGGTTTGAGAGGGGGGTAAAGGAAGCTGTGTATGTTAAGAGAGAAAAACCTTCTCTTAACAGAGGAGGAGGTCTGAGATTTCAACTGTCTAAGACCTATAACTCAGTTTTGGATTTGATTCCGAAACGTTTTACACCGGATGGGAGCAGGGATGCCTTGTCTGTAAATTAGACTAACAAAGTTCTCTGAGTAGCCTCTGTTGTTGTTTGGGAGGTGTTGTTTGTCAATTTACATACAGTTTTGTGTCTTCTAACAGAGACCTCAAGGGAACCTCCTACTGTTAAGGTGTGATCTTTCAATTTACATGTATGTGTTACAAACCCCCTTTTGTTAAGCTGGGATGTGTCGTTTTGTCAATTTAAATAGAATGGGCATGTTAGTTAATTTGTGGTGTTATTTCAGTTTCCAATTTCATATGTTGGTGCGTGACTTGTAAGCCTGTATAAAACTTCTCGTTCTCACAGCTTCCATTCAGAATTGAAAAAGACTTCTGGACAGAAGTCGAAACGTTTTCTGCAACAAATAAAGTCCAGTTGATCCTGTATTGAACGCCTTTTTTGAAAGTGTCTGATGCCACTTCCTTTTTTATTTTGGCTGTGCCAAGTTCAACAGAACTTGTAGGATGAAAATATTCTCTATTCATCTTACTTACTCAAAGAAGCTACACTCGAGGATGCAATAAGATTTTTAACTGGTTTTACCTGCAAGGACAGACTTTTCACCACAGTATAAAAAAGTTCTACATCATGGAGCCCAGTCGCGAGAATTTGCACCAGGCAATGTGTGAGGATTGTTTTTAAATATGCTTATCAGCTCTGGGCTCAGAGGCATGCCCTGATGACCTTGGCCTCCCAGTTGCACATGCAGGATCAAATCATCTCCTCATTCAGCTTTCTCTGAGAGAGAAAAGAACTCTCTGGTAACTCAAACACATGATTCATGGACAGTTAACAAAACATCCACAAACCTTGACCAAACATCTCCAGACAGAAAACATGCAAATTATGTGACAAAATGGGTCAAATCATATGCATTATGTCAAAGTTCATGCTCAATCATCCAGGAACAAAATCCAATAATGGTCAATCAGGTCATCTGGCCAGTATATAT
>JBBPBX010001604.1:64885-78295 GCA_038048925.1 Garcialebias charrua | reverse complement strand
GAACCACTTTGGCTGTGGATTCCTGCCTGTGAGGAGTCGACGGGGAACAGGACAGCCCCCAGGAACCATCTTATCACCAGAAAACTGGTTAAAGGAGTGTACTGCTTAGCGGGGAAAACGGTTTACTTGGGACTGCTCAGACTGATGAAGCTCTCTGGATAGAGGGCAAAACATCTTTCCACTAAAAAGAAACTGTCCAGGTAACCTGAGTGACCATTATTAGCATATGTATTATGCCAAAGTTCTTAAATAAAAGGACATTTTCTTCCACTATTTGTTTTTGTGCAAGTCCTTTAAATTGATATTGATCTTGGTTTTGTTACACTTCGTAAGCACTGTTTGCCTCAAAATGATATTATGTGTTTTTAGATTATGACAAAAGTAAGTTCCCAACTATTATCTGGCTGTATAGAAAAAGCCTGATGTTTGCTGGACTTTCAGGCGTAGCTGCATCGGCGCTCATCAACACATCTTCAGAAAGCATCGACTTTCTGTTGCTGTCAGGGAGTGAGTACCTGCTTGAGGCCGACGCTGCTGGTTTCCACAGATGTGATAAGGTGCCTGTCAGCTCTTAGAGCCCTCATGGTTTCTGCAAAGAATGCAGATTTTTCTAAACCCCCACGGAGTTATGAAAGGGACTGTGTTTACTCAGCGCTTATTATTATTCATTTTAGGATACAGGAAAAAAGCAATCTTCTGGTATTGTCTTGCTTTTTAGACTTTTTTTTTTCTTTTAAATTTTGCAAACAAAGTTAGTTGTTTTGCTGTGTCCAAAGAAAGTGATAAAAAAACTTGAATGTGGATGACTCATCACAGCATGGCAGGACTTTGAGCTCTTTTTGTCGCCAGTCACAGAAAAAAGAGTGGGAATTGGAAATAACCTTATGTTGCCTAAAAGTAGAGATTTCTCAAATGTGTTGGGGGGCTCAAGTTATTGATCAAAGTATTTTATTGTTTTTTTACATTAATAATACACACGCACACGTGTGCGCACACACACACACACACACACACACACACAAACATGCCGCATCGGCTAATTTGGCACTGACACACTTTCAACATTAGCCACAAATGGCCACCAAGTGTCCAAAAAATGTTCGACAGATCCCCTCACAGTGTATTAAATATTTTCCAAATAAATATGACACATAACTTATCTTAACTGGTGTTCATATGCAGGGGGATGTGGATCCTTACATCTGCATTAAAATAAGTCTTCTGACTAGAAGAGAGCCAAAAGCAATCACATTTCTCTCATACTTGCTAAAGGATGTATAGGAACCACCACAAATGATGAAATGAACAGTGATGGGTTCAGTTTTTTTTTTATATATATATCCCAGTGAAAGTATCAAAAATAGATTGTCAATAGGTCTGCAGTTTTGGACAAGTCCAGAATGTGTGTTAGAGTGTAGCTGGAGTTTGTTAACAATGGTTACATGTAGGATCCAGGTCAGTTTTAATCTTGGACAGCTTGTCTTTACACCAATGCAGCCGGTGCACCACCTTCAATGCCCCTTTTCCACTTGGTGGCCCGGCTCGGATGTGACGTCATATTTGCGTGCCAAGCGCGCGTTGGAGAGCATTTCCACCTCACAGATGCGCGGCGCCGCGCCAAGATTCCGGACTCATCTCAGAGCAGGTCCGAGGCCGGCTGGCCCCGTACCGTGAGGAGGAGGCTGGACTGAGTTTGAGGAAGTGGCTGCCGTGAGGGAGCAAACACCGAAGGACTTTACAAGATTAACATGGTAAAAACAATTATTTGTATTAAAAATTACAGCACACATGTGAACTATTCCTTAATAATTCCACGTTGTTGTCAAAACGGCAGGATTTAAAAAAGTAGTTTCGCCACGTGCACGCGCGCGCCCGCGCGCGCACGTGAGCCGTCTTTATTTCTATAATGTAGCTAAATAAACGCTTTAAAAAATATAGTTCATAGCTGACGTTATATCAAGAGGGTGCTTGAGCTTAAAGGTACAGTATGCAGTTTCTGTAGAACTCCAGCACTTAGAAATATTTTCAACAGGCAAAGCATTCTGATCCCGCTCTGCCCCCTTGTGGTCTGTTAAATTTCAAATTCAAGCTCTGTTTTTATTGGCTGATTCAAATTCAAGCTCTGTTTTTATTGGCTGGTTACAAACTCTGTTTTTATTGGCTGGAAAATGGTGGGTCACCTTTTCTTTTTAGAAATGCTTATTTACCACCTGGAGAAGCAAGGGGACAATATATATATATTATTTTTTTCAGAGATTACCTGGCTAACATCAGTCTGTCAGGAGGTAGTGACAGAGTGAAGAAATATGTTCATAAAAAAAGCTACATACTGCAGCTTTAACAGTTCCTTAATAATTTCACGTTGTGGTCAAATCAGCTGGATTTAACAAAGTAGGTCGACACATGCACATCACATGCACGCGCGGGTGGGGTCGATCGGCGTTCTTTGTTTTAAATGTAGCTAAATAAAAGCTTAAAAAATATATTTCATAGCTGCTTTATACCACGAGGGTTCCTCAGGTTAACAAGTTCTTAATAATGTCACGTTGTGGTCAAATCTGGATTTAAATTGATTTGTTTTGACTAATTCCAAACCTATCACATGTGCTTCGAAAATAAATTATTAAAAAATCGAATTTTAATTCAAATAACTCCAACAGCTTACAGTATGCACATAAACATGTAGTGATTACACTCTGTTGGTTTGAAAAATATCTGCTTTGTGGTTTCTGAGATCTAAGATATGTGTTAAATACTAGTAGAAAAAAAAAGCTAGGTCGACACACTTATGTCTATTAAAAATCGAATTTTAATTCAAATAACTCCAACAGCTTACAGTGTGTATATAAACATGTAGTGATTACACTGTGTTGGTTTGAAAAATATCTGCTTTGTGGTTTCTGAGATATTTGATATATGTATATATATCTTACATATATCTTATAAAAGATATCTACATATAAAACAGTTTCTAGACTGAATTACCGGTAACCATGTTTTTCTTTTTTTTTACAGTTAAGACGAAGAAGTCAACACCAGAATTTATCAACTTGTGTCTTCTGGAGGAAGCACATGAGACAACAGGAAAAAAATCATTTAGGTGGATGCAGTATTTATTTTTGTGCTTTTTTCACTTCTTAGTTTTCATAATAAACATTTTATTTCTTAAGTGGTGTCATTGAACAATAATTTCCTAAACATATTTTACAATGTTAAGTGTGTACAGTATAGTGTTTGTTTAAAAACATACTGGAAGTTAAGAATATTACACAATATTATTGTGGGCGACCGTGGTGTAGTGGTAATGGCAGTCGACCCCTGATCGGAAGGTTGGAGGTTCGAATCCCGCATCCGCCCACCATGTGTTGTGTGTCCCTGGGCAAGACACTTAACCCCGAGTTGCTCCCGGTAGGTCTGGATGGCGCCTTGCAAGGCAGGCTACCACTACCGGTGTATGAATGTCTGAATGAATGGGTGGATGGCTGGTATTGTAAAGCGCTTTGGGGCTCCTCACAGGGGGCTGGAAAGCGCTATATAAATAAGCTCCATTTACCATTCAATATTTTCCATTTGCATTTGACCTTTAAAGAATCATAAGAAAAAGATTATTAGATTTGAACAGCCATCCATCCATCCATCCATCCTTCCTGTTGTCGTGTCATGAGTAGTGCAGCAGCTTTTGCCAGGATGCACAGATGTCAACATGAACCCATCCATCCATCCATCCATCCATCCTGATGTCGGGTTGTGGGTGCAGCAGCTTTTCCAAGGATGCACAGACGTCGCCATCAACCCCGATGAAGCTGTTCTTGGATGCCCAAACGAGTTTCCTGATCAACAAACATTTAATTATTAATACTTTGTTTTTACGTTTAAAGAAACATGCTTTTAATGTTTATGGGACAGTTTAAACCAAATTATCCATTTGCATTTGACTTTGAATTAGCCCTGACAAAATATTACCGTTTAAATTTAATGAAATACAAACATTTAATATTACCTTACTGTAAAAATAGTTTAACTGATTACAGGGCAGTGTGATCAATGTGTTAAGCAATGTTAACAGGAACCTTGTGCATATATGAGAATAATCTTTATTATAAAGAAACAAAATGGAAAACACAGGGGTTTAAAACAAGCTGAAAAGTCTATAAAGTAAGATCAGAGCATTAAATAGCTCAAGGGACATTACCGCCAACAGGTGGTGAGACAAGGTTCTGCAGGGTGTTCTTCTTCTAACGTTTAGTGGTGGCTAGTAAATAGCTTGAGGACATTACCGCCAACAGGTGGTGTCTGCAGGGTGTTCTTCTTCTAACGTTTAGTGGTGGCTAGTAAATAGCTTGAGGTAACACTACCGCCACCACGTGGTAGGACGAGTGAGATTCTACACCCCGCCCACAGAAGGGCTGCAGATAGTGAATGGAGACAAAACCGTGCATGTGAGCCGATCCTAACTGGACCAGACCGGACCAGACTGGGCCGCTCTGGGCCGGTAGTGGAAAAGGGGCTTAATTGAATTACAGCATAGCTGGGTGGCTCAAATCTAATCTACTGGGACCACCAAACACTGGCTCCTCCATTGCACCTGGTCATGGTTAACATTATTCCCTCCACTTACAAGTACAGAGAGTCCCTGACTTACGAATAGAGATGGGTCCGATCCAGTATCGGTATCCGATACCAGCATAATTTAAGTATCGGGTATCGGATCCATCCTGCCGATATTTCTGATCCAGATTGAAAGAGCATTTGTGTTCCATCACATTCTGTGATTTCTGTCTTAACATTGTGTGAGTTGAAGACACTGTTGAGTTTAACAACAGGAAACTCACAAACTGTAACAGCACACAAGAGGCAAGTCTACCACACACATGTCCTTCTCACTCATGGTTTAGCTGGAAAAACTAAAAAACAGCTAAGCATGATGGGAAAGACAACACAGCCACTCCCCTTAACCACTAAGGAAGTGGATTTTGTTGTCTTTCCCATCATGCTTAGCAGTTTTTTAGTTTGCCAGCTTTAGGTGCATCTGGAAAACTAAAAAAAATGCTAAGCATGATGGGAAAGACAACACAGCCACTCCCCTTAACCACTAAGGAAGTGGATTTTGTTGTCTTTCCCATCATGCTTAGCATTTTTTTTCTCCAGCTGAACCATGAGTGAGAAGGACATGTGTGTGGTAGACTTGCCTCTTGTGTGCTGTTACAGTTTGTGTTTCCTGTTGTAAAGCTCGATAGTGTCTTATTGGGTATATCTTACACAATGTTAAAATGAATAATCTCAGTACAAATATTTCTTTATACAAATTCACATACCTGAACAGTATCGGATCGTAAAAGTATCAATATCGGTCGATACCCAGTTTTTAAGTATCGGTATCGGATCGGAAGTGAGAAATGTGGATCGGTGCATCCCTACTTACGAACGAGTTCCGGGCCTACAGACCATTCAAAAGTCAAAGTCAAAGTCAACTTTATTGTCAGATCTGCAATATGTACTGTACAGGACATACACAGGACCGAAATTGCGTTTCTCTCAGTCCCTCGGTGCAACAGTAAACATCTAAACATTGAAACACTGAAACATATAATAATAGACATAAGCATAAAATAGTAAAACTAACACTGTCCTGAGTTTTTTTTTTTTTGCATAGCGGTGCAAGAGCATGAAAATCCACACCAACTCTAAAACTAAAACATTAAACATTTAATGAACATAATACTGTCCTGAGTTTTTGCATACTAGCACAAAAAAAGAGTATAAAAAGTATAACTAAAATAAACTAAAGGTTTCTAGCATTGACATTTGCAAAGTGGCAAAGCAGCGTATGAGTCAATGTACACAGTATATGTATGAGGTAGTAGTTGATGTTGTTATAGAGGCAAAAAGTGGCATATGCAGTAAGGCACATTGGGCATCCCTAAATAAGACCGTTCAGAGCACACTGTATATGTACCAGCAGTGGTGTAGATATTAGAGTAGTGTAAATAAATGTAAACAGTAGTAATTACATGTAAGCAGTAGTAATAAAAGTAAACAGTATTAATAAATGTAAACAGAGAATGTAAACAGTATTATGATTATAGGCAGTGATGTAATACAGACATTAGTGCAAGTATGAGAAGTAGTGCAAACTGTATGAGCACATGACCGAGAGTTTAGTGAAAAACTTTGTGTTGAGTGATAATGTGTGAGAAAGTTTTAGTGTTAAGGCAGTTCAAATGGGAGGGGGGGCAGAGCAGGCAGAGTGTTTAGCATTCTGACTGCCTGATGAACAGAGCTGTCTCTCAGTCTGCTGGTTCGAGCCTGGAGACTCCTCAGTCTCCTCCCTGATGGCAGTAGTCTGAAGCAGCTGTGTAGTGGGTGTGTGGGATCACCTGCCATGCGGTGGGCTTTCCGAGTGAGGCGTTTGCTGTGTAAGTCCTGCAGTGAGGGCAAGGAGGTGCCCACGATCTTCTCAGCTGCTCTCACAATGCGCTGGAGGCTCTTGCGGCAGGATGCAGTACATGCACCAAACCACACAGTGATGCAGCTGGTCAGGACACTTTCTATGGCACCTCTGTAGAAGGTGCTCATGATGGGGGTTGAAGCTCCAGCCCTTTTCAGCTTGCGGAGAAAGTAGAGACGCTGGTGAGCCTTCTTTGCCAGTGCTGCAGTGTTCCTGCTCCAGGACAGGTCCTTTGAGACGTGCACTCCCAGGAACTTGGTGCTGTCTACTCTCTCCACTGCGGTGCTGTTGATGGTCAGAGGGGCATGTTGGGCATCCTTCTTCCTGAAGTCCACAACAATCTCCTTTGTCTTCTCCACGTTGAGAGTGAGATTGTTGTGTCCGCACCACAAGGCCAGGCGGCTCACCTCGTTCCTGTAGTCCGTCTCATCGTTGTTGCTGATGAGACCTACCACTGTTGTGTCATCCGCAAACTTGATGAAGTGGTTGGAGCTGTACGATGGTGTGCAGTCGTGTGTTAGCAGGGTGAATAGAAGGGGGCTCAGCACACATCCTTGTGGGGCCCCTGTGTTCAATGTGATGGTGCTAGATGTGTTACTCCCGACCGGCACTGTCTGTGGTCTCCCGGTCAGGAAGTCTAGCAGCCAGTTACACATTGAGGTGTTCAGCCCCAGACTGTCCAGTTTAAGGATGAGCTGTTGGGGGATGATGGTGTTAAATGCCGAGCTGAAGTCGATGAACAGCATTCTAACATAGGAGTCCTTCGTGTCCAGATGTGTGAGAGCTGTGTGAAGGGCAGAGGAGATGGCATCGTCGGTTGAGCGATTAGGTCGGTATGCAAATTGGAAGGGATCCAGGGAGGCAGGGAGGACAGATGTGATGCTTTTCATGACTAGCCGTTCAAAGCACTTCATCAGGATGGGGGTGAGTGCTACTGGGCGATAGTCATTGAGGCATGCGGGCGTTGCCTTCTTTGGGACAGGGATGATGGTGGTGGCTTTGAAACAGGTGGGGACGATGGCCTGGCTCAGTGAGATGTTAAAGATGTCCGTGAAGACCGCTGCGAGTTCCCCTGCACAGTCCTTCAGCACACGACCAGGTATGTTGTCAGGACCAGAGGCCTTCCGGGCGTTAATCTTGATGAATGATCGCCTTACGCTGTCTGAGGACAGCGTCAGCACCTGGCCATCAGGAGAGGGGGGGAGTTTATGTGCTGGTGTGCTGTTACTTGCCTCGAACCGAGCAAAGAACTCATTCAGTTCATTCAGCGCAGAGGCTGAGCTGTCACAGGTCTGGGGGGGTGGTTTGTAGTTTGTGATGGTCTGTATTCCCTGCCACAGACTGCGTGTATCCCTGCTGTCCTTGAAACGGTGAGCTATTTTCCCAGAATACTGCCTCTTTGCCTTTCTGATGCCCCGGTCCAGGTTGTTTCTGGCTGCCCTCAGGCCCACCTGATCTCCCGCTTTGAAGGCAGCATTCCTGGCTTTCATGAGTCTGTGAACCTCAGCTGTCAGCCATGGCTTCTGGTTAGCCCGAACAGTGATGGTTTTAAGGTTGGTTACATCATCAATGCACTTGGTGATGTATGAACATACAGTGTCTGAGTACTCCTGGAGACATGTGTTGTTGTTTGTGGTAGCAGCTTCTTTGAACATACTCCAATCTGTGGTGTCAAAACAGTCCTGGAGTGCCTCTGAAGACCCCTCTGGCCACACTCGTATCTGCTTGCGGACTGGTTTTGTGACTTTCACCAGTGGCCTGTATGCTGGCTTTAGCATAACACAGATATGGTCAGAAGCACCAATGTGGGGGAGGGGGATGGCTCTGTAGGAATTTTTCATGGTGGTGTAAACCTGGTCCAGGGTGTTGTTTCCTCTTGTTGCAAAGTTTATGTTTCTGTATGTTTTTGGGAGAACACTCTTTAAATCTGCATGGTTGAAATCACCAGCCGTGATGAGAAAAGCATCACCCGATTTTGACGTAAGTCAGAACTCAGAACACGTGCGTTGGTACGCTGCGCCGCACACCCGTTTATTGACATGAGAATCGACATGAGACTGAACAAGCGTACATACTGGTCCATAAACAGGCACAGAACTTTATTTACAAATGGTTATCTAACACATTAACCACATTACACCACACATTCATCTTTAAACACAGCACGTACTAGCGTTCGGAGCACGTTCGTAAGTCCGGGTTGTCGTAAGTCGAGGGCGACGTAACTTGAGGACTCCCTGTATCTGTTTCTCTGCACCGCCTTGGACAGGCAGAAAAATACCAACAAAATACTGTAGTGTATACCGTATTTTTTGGAGTATAGGTCGCACCTTTTTATCATTTTTTCATGGCCTGCGACCTATATTCAGGTGCGACCTATATATGGCTTTTTATCAAATAAGCTGATTTGTAATCATTTATTAACAAAAATTAAACTGAGACACACTCTTACAATAATGTCAGCTAACAAATATATATTTTTAGGTGTTTATCCTGCTAAAATTATTCATTTATTAAAGAAAAGTTTAGCTCAGACACATATTTGCTATAATTTTTATCAAACAAACAATTGTTTTTAAGTGTTAATCTTCTTTAAAGCCTTGCTGTGCGCTCCTGTGGAAGAGACATTTGCAGCAGAGCTAAACACGGTCCACATTTTGACATAGGTACGACCTATATTCAGGTGTGACCTATACTCCGAGAAATACGGTACATACCCCGGTACAATGTAACTCCGCCCCACTTAAATATATTGCACCAAAAATATTAAGGTTTACTTTCATTCCCTGTTCAATTCCAGTCCAGACAAACATGAATCTAAAACATTTAAACAGTCACTGTTCAAATGCTTCAGCGACGGGGGACATCAGTTTACCGCTTGCTACATTTATTTTCTCTTTTTGAAACCCTCAGACACTTTGCTCCATGCAAGAGTTCAGAAACCTGGACCGAGACATCGAAGGTTCAGCTAAACGCTGGAAGAAGTTTGTGGAGTCCGAGTGTCCAGAGAAAGAAAAGTTCCCTCAAGAGTGGAAGAGTAAAAGCTCTCTGCAGAGGCTGTGCATGATGAGGAGCCTGAGGCCGGACCGCATGACTTACGCCATCAGGTGAGGTCCAGGTTGACCTTTGTTCTGGGATCTGTGCTCTTTGGGGAAAGGGAAAAGGTTGAAGAGTTTACCCTTTGCCTTGTTCTGTGTGTTGATAAGGCTCGTGTGCTTCTCCAATGTCACTGCAATTACAGGCACAAGCTGCCTGAAACATCAGGATCAACAACGTAGCAAACTTGGAGCTTCTTTGTAGTTTATCAAATGTATTGAACTCACCTGAATTACAGTAGACTGACATGCAAGGGTGGGCATACAATATTACAATTGTTTTAAGGATAAAGGGTTGTAAGTTCAATCATCCATAGATAACAACAAAAAAGTGAAATCAGGTCATCTGGACCAGTTTCTTTAAGTGAGAAACGTTTTGTCTCCCATCCAGAGGACTTCCTCAGTCTACAGCCTGCCAACCAGATCTGCCCCATAGGTAGCCTTCACTGCTGTGTTTCAAGCCAACCTCCGAAACAGCCTGTTGCTTTAAGGATGTTTAAACTGAGAAACAAACAACAGCAGTGATGGGAGAAAACGTTTTACAGGATATCATGAAAACAATCCGGTCTTAATCAGTTTCTGAAATGATCAAATCTAATTGAAGAAGTCTTTCGGAGGAAAGACGAAAAGTTTCTACATTTTGTTTGTTTTGTTTTTTTGAATGTCCAGAGGACCAAACTTAACCTTTTTAGATCAGTTCAATTCAGTTTATTTAAACATAGAAGACTTTTTACAGAAGTATTTGGGCACCCAGATAATAAACCATTGCAATAGTCCAGTCTAGACATGACAATGCAGTTTTTCCGCATCATTTTTAGAGTAGATGTTTCTAATTTTAGTGATATTACGCATCTGGAAAAAAGAGGTGCTGGTTTTAAACAAGAAAAATGAAAGAATCAATACAGAAATGATCAAAAAAAACATTTACATTGTTTTCAACACCTGATGTAATGTTGTTCAGTTTGTTGGCTGCAGCCTTGAGGATAACCGAGTCCTGACTTTCCCCGCAGAGACTTTGTCGAAGAGAAACTTGGAAACAAATACGTGATTGGCAGATCGCTGGACTTCGCTGCCTCCTTTGAAGAGTCCAGCGCTGCTACACCCATGTTCTTCATCCTCTCTCCCGGAGTGGATCCTTTGAAGGATGTGGAGAAACATGGTAACACTCTTACTTGTTTTATCTATAATGAGACACAAAATAAGTGAGTTCTGCACTTTTGTTGAACCAGGCATGTCGGCCGCTTGTCATTTCTATGATTTTATGGTAGTAATAAATGAGATCTGTTGATCTGAGCTTTTTGTGATAAAGTTAAAAACAGTTAACATCTTACCTGGCTTAGTGTTGACCAGATTGGCAGTTACTCCAGATGACACCTGGAACAAAGTGGCATGTTAAAATTGTTCTCATGGTTCATTTAACAGTAGTTTTTTTTTTTTTTTTTTTTTTTTTGCAAACGGTGTTCGTTATGGCCTTCGATTGTGACCAAACACAAACATGTTACAAAAATGTGGACAACCAGGTACAGCAAAGTCTTCTCTGCTGGCCTAAACACAATCACAATCACTAACATATTTTAGTATTTTTTTTCTATTCATTATTGTAATTCTGAAATGTCTGTTCTTGTCATTGTTTTAATTTATTACCCAGCTCATCTGTAAGGAATGTGGTTTATCGTGGAATTCCCACAGTTCTCTTCATTGCAAAGCTTTTCTCCTGGATGTGCAGCTTCCGGTTTATTTAGAGCTTTTGTTCAATCATATTTTGACCATCATCTGTTGCTAGGGTCTAATAAATCTGCCTTGAGGCCTTCAGAATCAACAGTGCAGGCCTCTGCATGTTAATGGTAAAGAAACAGCTGCTTTGACCAACCAGATGTTTAGCTGCTGACTGTGTGGTTAGTGACAGTTACTGGTTTCTGAAGTAACACGTTTGTTTAGCTTATTTAAAGATTTTTAACCTTCTGCTGCACTGCTGCTGCTAACCTCTCCTGCTACTGTTACATCATAAAATTCTGCTACGGTGTGAGGAGCACAGAAAGTAAAAGTCAATGAAATCAGAGCACAGTTGAGTTGTTCCCTTGCGTTCATGAAAAAAAAAAGATTTATGGTGTTGGGCAGGAGACAGATATAGTTTGGAGGTCCTGCTGGGCCCTCTCCTGTAGATCCAGGTTTGATCCAGTACAGCAAATTGACAGTGAAGAATTCAGGGGTTGAACTGGATCCTGAACTTACATTAGACACCCAGGTCAGGTCAGCAGTTAAAAGAAGGTTTTATCATTTGAGACAGCTGGCCAAGATAAAACCCATCATTCCTAAAAAAGCCTTTGAGACAGTAATCCTGCCTTTGTTACCACCCAGCTGGATTACTGTAACACACTTTATCTGGGGGTTAGTGGGTCCTCCATGGACCGACTGCAGAGGGTCCAACACGCTGCAGCGAGGCTTTTAACTGACACCAAAAACATGAGCACACCCCTCTCATATTGTCCTCATTACACTTGATGCTCGTGCATTTTAGGATCCATTTAAAATACTTGTATGCGTTTTTAAATCTTTAAATTATTTATTTCAATTGAGATAGACAGATTAGTGCAGAGACTGCAGTATTGTGGACTCTGTGCCGGTCCGTTGTGGTGTAGACGGAGATGAGGTGTAAGGCAAAGCTCTCTGTTCACTGGCTGGTCTGTGTTCATACTCTCACCTATGGTCATGAACTCTGGGTAGTGACCAATGGGATCGTGGATACAGGTGGTTGAAATGAGTTTCCTCTGCAGGGTAGCTGGACTCTCCCTTAGAGACAGGGTGAGAAGTTCAGTTGAACCACTGCTCCTCCACCTCGAGAGGAGACAGCTGAGGTGGTTCTGGCATGTCTGACTAGGAGGAGACCCAGGACATGCTGGAGAGACTATACGTCTCTCAGTTGGCCTGGGAACACCTTGGAGTCCTCCCAGACCAGGGCTCATTACGTCGACCGCAATCTACTGGTCGATCGAAGCGTGACATACAAAAAATAAATAAATAAATAAAAATAATAAAAATGCAGCGTGACGTTAAATAAATTATTTGTCAGCCTATGAAACATCCCGTCACTTGATTAACATACAGGGCAGCCATTTACAACCCTAATTCTCTCAAACCAAAAGGTGGTATTTCAAGGTTTTGCTGCAGCAGCTCCTGAACTGTGGAACAAACTGCAAAAAAAATAATTATCCTCATATCTTTTTAATAACCCACCAGTTAGTTTTCTATGGCTTTTAACACTTAGTAAAGGATTGTTTTCATTTATTTTTTTAACCTGATTTTTATTGATTTAATTGGTTTTATTGTTTGAGCAGATTTTACACATTTTACAGTTTTTATTACCTGGTTTTTATTGCACTTGTATTTTTAATTGTATTTTGCATTATCGTGCTTTGAAGTGATTCTGTGTAGTGGTGTGTGTAGTGCTTTACAAACAAAGTTGGATAACACTAGGCCTTTACTGTAGTCCCTTGCTACTTCGCGGTTTGTTTTCTGTGGACTCGCTATATCTCAGTTTTTCATAATAAAATTGGACATGACACACAATGGCTGACTGATGGATGAGCCACACGATCGGCATGACATTTTTATTATTTTGAATTATTTAGCACCTATGTGCAGCCCACAGTCCCCTCAACAGTGGGAGAAGCTTTCTCCTGCAGCTGATCAGCTGATCTCCACTCGGCTGTCTGTGCAGAGCGGATAAGTGGGCGTGGCCAAGAGTGCAGCCAGAGGCAGAGAGCTGAAATCATGACAGGCTGTGCTCTTTTAGAGCGTTCAGGGTTTAGAAGCAATGTTTAGAATATTGCAAGAGTGTGGGAAGGGTTTAAAACACCTTCATATATA
>JBBPBX010001604.1:16980-64791 GCA_038048925.1 Garcialebias charrua | reverse complement strand
GTATACTAAAATAAACTACCACTTACTACTTGTACTACTATTCCTCCTTCATAGTTTTTCACATATTGCGTAACTTCAGGGTACGAATATCCCATAATAAACGAGGGACTACTGTATTTATGACTATGACCAGAATATTTTCATATTACACGACTACGCTTCCTGTTTAGTATGGTGCTCTTCATGCAGGAAGGTTTTTATATTCCTGCTAGAACAACCGTCTAATGTGAAACTGAAAGTTATGCACCATTACTCATGTTCCCTGAAGGAAGGGAACGAGGTGCAACACGATTGCTATGGGAACTAGCGCCCCCGCGCGGTTACCTGAAGGAATATACTCACGCCTTTACGGCTGGGGCGTCAGCGTCGCGCCAGAGGCCCCGCCCTCTGGACATATAAGCGGCTGACGCCCGTCCATCTTTCTCAAAAATGCACTTCACTGAGCTTTCAGCATTGAAAGGGCCAAATGTGTTGCACCTCGTTCCCTTCCTTCAGGAAACATGAGTTATTGTGCATAACTTTCAGTTCCCTTTCAGTTGTTCTCTCGGTGCAACACGATTGCTATGGGAACGTAATCCATTCACGCCCTTGAAATGCTCAGCAAAATGCATGTGAGAACATCTGCCCTAATACGGCAGGCATTTCCCAGCCTCTCTCCACAAGGTATGTAGAGAGCACAGCCTGAGAAGAAAAAATGCCACATGTAGAAACATCGTTCTGATGTTACCACTGGACACATAGATGAAAACACCAGTTAGAGATAGCATAAGCGTCTTCTGCTAGTGTGATTACTCATCATCTCCTTTTTTCCTGGAAATCTTGAGAAGCAGGAGGAAAAGAACAAGGGACCCATTACGCCACTGGTAACCAGATGGCAATGTGGAGGTAAAAAGCCCAGTTCATGCACAGGGTAACCTTCCAGGTCCCCAGGAGAAAAAAATTATGTATAAGGGGCACACACGAGTCCCTCATCTGTTTCATGAACAGACAACTAGGACTGTCAAAGAGGCCCATCCTGATGTTGGAGAACTGTCAGAGGAGAGGGGAACCCCTCCACTGAAGTAACTCCCAAATAGACATAAACATCAAGGGTGTCCCTTGTGTGTGTTGTTGTTGTTGTTGGAGCAAAGACAATCAGGCCTGAGGGTCTAAGGCTTAGACCCTCAGCCAGTCCCCTTCAGTGGGTAGGCTGAAGGGTGCCACAACTCTGGAAGTGAGTGTCAACGCTGCCCACGTGCCTGGGTCACCAGGTAAGAATGCAACTGCCATGGTATCCCTGAACTTTGAGAAGTAAAAGTCACATTGTGAACTGGCTCCACATGGGAACAAGTCCACCGAGGTTCCTTTAACCCGTGACCAGACCAGATCCACGAGTCGTGGGTTCAGTCTTCATTATTTTGTTATCTGATTACACCAGGATGTGCTGCCCCGCAATCAGACCTTTACCAAAGAAGTATCTTGCTGATAGGAATACGGCCAACAACTCCAGGAAGTTGATACACAATCTACTTCCTGATTGTTCCAGAGGTCTCGGGCATTCTGATTTCTGCAGACTGCCTCCTCATCCTGTTTCCAAGGTGTCCGTCGTGATGAACACACGGGATGACACCTTACCTTATGGGACGCCTTCCGTGAACACGGACAGGTCCCCTCAAGGATCCGGGGCCCTCAGGCACTTTGAGATGATTTCTTTTTTTATTTTATTTTATTTTTCATTTATAGATGGCCTCCCTTCTCACCTTATAGCCATCCTCTCACTCCAATATGTATTTTTTTAATAGAGAGAAAGAAAAGAGAAAGTAAGACAACAAAACAACAATTATCCACAAAAAGGGCACACGGCAAACACACCTAACCTCCGTCCGCAATCCTGCAAAGCACATGACAGAACACAGCAACGAAACATACATGCATAAAGACTAATAATCTTCATGACCTTGCAGTAGATTTCTATAAATACACATACCCATACCTACAAATATATATACAGTATACATACATATACATTTATATTCATTCATATACCCATCTACATATCTGCATATATCTACATATACATCCCTGCATCCATTTGTGTGTGGTTGTGAGCATGCATAAGTGAATAAGGTTCCTCCAATATAACACCCAGTAGCGACTGTGAAGCATCAGAGATCCGTCCCCCCAAAGCCCGAGGCAGACGAAGGGGCAATCAAAGCCCAAGACTCCAGGAAGGACCCCGAGCCCAGAGTCCCCACGGCCACCCGAACCGGACAAGCCACCCGCCCACTCCCCAGATCCGACCAATGGGAAGAACCGGACGAATCCCACCAGCGACCACACACAATGACCCCCCGGGGTCAAACGCGACAAATTCATAGGCCCCCGCCGGAGCCCGCCGCACTGACGTAGCCCCAGGGCCGGTCACCGAGGCCCGGGCACCGGGGACGCCCATCCCTCAGGCCAAGACCCGAAAGGACCAGAGGACACGAGCCCCACCAGGCAGCCACCAGGCCGAGCCGACAAACGCCCAAGCGCCCAACCCCAGATAGTGAGGGCCCCAAGCACGCCCGCAGGCAAAGGAACACCCACCAGGGGGCCACGTGGCAGGAGCGCGACACTAGTAGCCTCAGAAGTATCAGAGAGGGGGCAGTCCAAGTCCCAGCCTGACACTTAAACATTCATACACAGACACACTCACTCAGACCCACCCTCATCCTCACCCTCACTCACAGAAAGACATACAATAACGACACGTTCCATTCATAATCCCGATGCACACTCTATACCCCCTAGGTCCAAGACATGTACCTGCCCCCTACGTGGGGCAGCCCACATCCAAACCCAGGAGGTAGGCCCATTCATTCTGGGGTGGAGAGTAGCAGACATCCAAGATTCGGCCCAACCCGCGCCCTGCCGACAGGACAGGACACCCGAGTCCAAGCAGCCCCAGAGGGAGCGCACTGCCAGCCCCGCCCACGGCGAACCCCCAGGCCCCGAACCCCCCCACATCCCAGGACAACCCCCGACGGCCCACCCCCAGAATGTCCGCCAGGCAACCAGGGGGGTAAGATGAGATGATTTCTTAAAGACTTTTTTTTTTGGTTTAGCCATGCGTGCCGGACCCGCATTCTCACCAATGCGTGTGGCACACTGGGTGTAGCTTCTGCCAAGAGGCCTAAAGAGGCGTTGGCACACTTACAGGTGAATCCGTTGATTCAGTTTAGACTTTTGCCAGGCAACGGCGAATCGAGGAAGCACGTTCCTCTGAGAGCCATGCCTTGTACCGGATGGTGTAGACCTGCACTTCCACAAACACGGTAATCCGTGATGGGGTCAGGTCACTCCTTTTGTGGGTTTATGAAAAAAATCAGAGAGACTCCAGGTGAGAGATCACCCAGGAGTGTGACTGGGCCTGCTCCCGGCCAAAAAACCAGGAGGTAATCCAGGTAGTTCATAATCCTGACTCCTTGATTCCTAAGAGGGGTCAGGGCTGCATCCAGACATTTAGTAAATGTATGAGGAGCAGTCTTCAAACCGAAGGGTAAGACTTTGTATTTATAAGCTTTCCCTTTGAAGGCAAAACCGGAAGAATTTCCCGTGCCTCCTCCAGACGCCCACATGGAAGCTTGCGTCTCTCGAATCCGTTGTACATGCGTAGTCTCTAGGTCTCACAGACCAGGGGGACCTGCCGCAGTGTCAACATTTTGAAATTGAAAAAATCCTTGTTTTCTTGCCCAGAGTCCTGAGATCCAGGTCCGGTCTCAGGTATTCATCTCTTTTGGGCACCAGGAAGAACTTGAGCCCGCAACGCATCCCCTGGGAGGGATGTCTAGCGGCTGCTTGCTTCATTTGGGTGCGGAAGGGGTGGCCTTCGACCCCTCCCGCGTACTCTGGAGCAGGCTGGTCCACCCAGCAGAAGACATCGCGAGATTTGATTGTCTCAGGCAAAACTCGTGTGTCCCACTGCGGTTGTAGTTTGACGTAGTAGGTTGTGTTTCACCAAGTGGTGAGTTAAGAACCAGGGCAGTCTGTGCTCTGGAACTTACATTCTTGTATATGCATGAAACAGTGTTTATTTTTCATTACACATACAGTAGACGAGTTATTGTTTAGTGCGCACACACATACCACCAGCTCCTTGTAGCATTTTACAAGTGAAGTCTGGGCTCAAAAGGTCAGGTTCCCTTACTGCGTGAGCGGGCAAACCTGAGGCCCTGTTCCCATTTTGGGACCAGGACACATTCAGTAGTCTGAGATTTTATTATCATGTGTGGATGACAATTACAGTAGATGAGTTATTGTTTAGGGCGCGCATACGCACCACCAGCTCCTTGTAGCATTTTACAAGTGAAGTCTGGGCTCAAAAGGTCAGGTTCCCGAGCTGCGTGAGCGGGCAAACCTGAGGCCCTGTTCCCATTTTGGGACCAGGACACATTCAGTAGTCTGAGATTTTATTGTTTAGGGCGCACACACGCGCCACCAGCTCCTTGTAGCATTTAACAAGTGAAGTCTGGGCTCGAAAGGCCAGGTTCCCGTGCTACGTGAGCGGGCAAACCTGGGGCCCTGTCCCCATTTTGGGACCAGGACACATTCAGTAGTCTTGAGATTTTATTGTCGTGTGTGGATGGCAATTTTTCCTTATTACACAAGGGTCTGAGTGTTCTTGTGTGTTTAGACGTTCCGAACCAGCTAGTCTGTGTTCCTTAAAAACACAGAAACTGGTGGTAAAAACTAGGCATTTACTCTCCCTCTGTGAGTGAGAGCGCCTGTAATGGTGCGGGGGCATCTTCTTTCTTCTTCTTTTGCTGGTGGCCCCTTGCAGCTCCTGTAGCTTTTCTGCCTGGTGGGCCTGCGATACCGAGGCCACTTGTCCTTGTCCATCCCACCAGGGCCCCGCGGGCCTTGAGATGGTTAGACGTCAGAGAGTCATCCATAGCCTCATGGGTGAATAAGCTCTCAACGTCATCGATGTTGCAAGGAAAAAACTACCAGGTAGCGCAACTGAACAGGTAGCTGAAAATCCTCCTCCTGGACTGTGCTAGACAGAGTCTCCTCGTTAGCCGGGGCTAAACGTGGAGGTACTTGTGAGCCCGCTAGCTGTGCTAAGACGGGCCCTCGAGCAACGCAGCATCGGAAAAAAAACACTTTGTCATGCGATGAATTCTACCGTCAATTTGCAAGATAGCGTAAAAGGCAAAATATGAGAAGGTTAGCTAGCAAGCTAGTCCAAACATTTTCACATACCTCACGATAGAGTCCTTCGTTGTTCGCTCGTAGCCGCACTAATCGTGTTAGCAATGTTGTCTTTCGCCGCATGTTGTTGTGGGTGCCCCTGGTTAGCCATGCTAACCGTGGGAGCTAGCCAGATAACTTAGGAGTTATTCCATTTCCACTCTCCTTTCTCCAGGGTCATCCGCAAGAAAATCTTCGAGTGTCCTTGCGTGTAACATCCCAGAGCAGAGCGGACAGGCCTCATGGGTGTCCGCTGCTGAAAAGGGAGGTATCCGGATCCGCTGAAGCAGGTCCGGGAGACGGAGCTCACGGCCTGCCAGAGTTCCTCGTCCGAGGACGTCCTCTCGCCGAGCTACTCGGGGCTGCTGGCCTGTTAGCTTCGTCAGCTTAGCAGGTAGCATGCTTCGTAGTTAGCGTTCGCTAACCGAGCAGTAGAAAAGCAGAAGAGAAAAAGGCACGGGAGCTGGGGCTCGCTGGCCTGCTGGTCTTCTTTTGACTTTTGGGTTGTCGCATTACCTTCTCGGGAGCCGTGGCTGAGAAGAGTTAAGCTCATTAGCAGTGCTAACGTCGTCCGACGACCCTCGTGTCGCTTTCGCCGGCTAGCCTGCTAGTTGTTAGCAGGGTAGCGGTGTCGCGCAGTTAGCACCCTTGAGCGAAGCGTTCTGTGGAGAGAGGAGAAGTAACTTTGCGGTGAAGAAAAATGTGCCGGGCCAGCCTTCGCCAACCCAGCAGTCCGCAGTAGAAGATTCTCCGTATGCTCTGTGTAGGGAGCGAGCTCACCTCTGGTCGAGCGATGGAGGTACAGAGAAGATCCGAGAAGAGTATTTCAGGTATTTGCGAGGTGAAGTGCTAAAAGAGAAAGATGGACGGGCGTCAGCCGCTTATATGTCCAAAGGGCGGGGCCTCTGGCGCGACGCTGACGCCCCAGCCGTAAAGGCGTGAGTATATTCCTTCAGGTAACCGCGCGGGGGCGCTAGTTCCCATAGCAATCGTGTTGCACCGAGAGAATGAGAAAGGGAACTAACAGGGTGGTGGTGGAGGCTCAGAGCCTTTTGTCAGAATTAAGCTCTATTCCTCCAAACTGATGTTGTTCAGAGAGCTACAGGTAAGATTTTAACTGTTCATAACCTCAACCACATAGTTTCAAAGTGCTTGGACTATTACTTCATATTGAAAGACAATGCATGCTTTGCTTGTTGTTTTTCGTTACCTGCATGAATGATTCCAGGTGTATCAGACAGAACAACAGGCTCTGCTGTGATAACAGCACTCCCAATGCTAAACACTCTCTCGGTAGATTAAGAGGATTATACTGAAGGTCATAAATATATGAAACGACACCACCAGTGTATTCAGGGCAGCAGAAAGTAAATGCCATTTGTTTGACGGTTATTTTACCTTCCTGTTTGATAGAATATATGGCAGCAGAACAAGCCTTTTTTTATTCTTTTCAAAAATAGTTGAGGCTTTTGTTCTGACCTGGAACAGGGGACCATCGCAGCCTGACACTTTGAATCTGTCGCCAAATAATTCAGTCTGGGGGCATTTGAAGTTGGTTCTATGAAATATTCAGAGCGCAGAGATTGGATCAGCTTACCGGAACAAAGACGTCCCCACAGGCTCTCCAACACAGAGACCGAGTCCTTGTGCAATTTCAAGCGTCAATATATGCACGTAATTCATTTAATTTGCTGTTTAGATCATTTGATTTGAATTTGTTTCTGACTGAAGGTCCTCTGAAATTAATTAGGACGATAGATTCAATTCTCCATGACGGTTAAAAGCTGTTATTATCTAGATTGAGCCAACAGTCGTGAGTGTCTTTAAGCATCAGGTGGGTGAATCAGCCAGAGCGCCTGGCTGCTGTGTAAAAAGCACCAGCTTCTCCTAACATGATAAGTGAGAGCAATCTTCCTTGAACTGCCTGAGAGGGCCATGATTATTGATTATCAACGGCTGCTCTTTAAGCATACTCAGTGAAATGAAAGCTCAGAGTTTCTGCTGCACAAGTGTTGAAGAGCAGCAGCTGTCTGGACCCACAGATTGGGGATTGTTTCATTATTGCTTTTTATTATCAGTAATATAATCTAATTAGATTTTGATTAGATCGGTGAAATGATTGTGCACGCTCCACAGAAGACCACTGTCTGCCAAATGTTGGAAATTGGGATCAAAATGACCATGGAGATGTTTTATTGTACACAAAGTGACTAGGAATGCAAGCTGTTATGCAATTTTACAGCATGTTGTAACTTAGTGGGACAATGTGTTCATTTAACTATCAAACCTAAAAGAAAATTGTTGGATTTAAATAATATCATTATAATGTTTAAAAAATCAGCTGGTCCATTAAAAATCCTAATGTTAGAAAAAGACATCATGAACATACTAAAACTCAGTCTTCTGTGATTGTGGAGACATTTTTGCCCACTCTTCTTTACAATATTACTTCAGTAAACAGCATTTTAATCGGGTTCATGTCTGGACTTTGACTGGAACTCTGCAACACATTCATTTCTTTCCTTTTTCTGCCTTCCTGTTGTAGATTACCAGCTAAACGTAGGTGCGACCTATCTAGAGATTTTTCCAATCTATTGGTGATAATTGGACAATGCGACCTATACACAGGTGCGACCTATACACCAGAAAATACTGTAACTGCTGCGCTTAGGATCACTGATCTGTTACAGCTGTCAGGGTTTTTGGTCAAGAATTATGAATGTTTTTTAACTATTATGGCTGAGAATGTTAACTGCCCATGAACCATGTGTTTGAGCTATCAGAGAATTGTTTGCTCTCTCAGAGAGCGCTGAACGAGGGGCTCATTTGATCCTGCATGTGCAGCTGGATGGCCAAGGTCACCAGGCTGCCTGTGAGTCAGGAGCTGATAAGGTTATAAAAAACAGTCTCGTGGCAGATTCTCATGACTGGGCTCCATGATGTAGAACTTCTATACAACTGTGTAACATGTTGTGAAAGTCTGCCGTTGCAATGATACCACGTTATACTCATTAAAATTATTTATTATTTTATCAACTGAAATATTTAGCCAAGTTTTATGAATCGTTATCCAAAATTCTCCTTTCTGGTAGAAATCTGTAAAAGTTTATTTTTTGTGCTTTGTACCACAAAGTGAAAATAATGATTATTATATAATTATATTATAATAATATGCAATCATATAATTATGAAAATTTCCTTTGGGATCAATAAAGTATAGAGTATATTGATTGACTGATAAAAAAGATTACAGCCAAAGGTTTGTATTTTGTTTAATATTGCTCATTTTGAGAAGATTGTTTTTCATCTGTTTTCCTGTTAAACTTATAATAATAATTAATTTAATTTATAACACACTTTTCATTAATAATAATAATAATAATAATAATAATAATAATAATAATAATAATAATAATAATGAATTTAATTTATAACGCACTTTTCATTAATGAAACATTAAACATTATACTGTATTAAATTAAAATAAACTTAAACATTATATAAAAAAAAGATTACCAACTAATTTACAAAAAGTCTGCATCGATCTTTTAAGCCCGCTGGCCAAAATGATACCATTCTTAAATGCAGTTGAGGGCCGCACAAAATCACTCCAAGGGCCACAAATGGCCCTCGGGCCTCACTTTGGACACCCGTGTTTTACATACTTGAACTCCCCATCTTTGGGTAAATATTTCCTCTGTTGCCTTCATACTTATTCAAGATGAGTCTGCAATGAAATTAAACTCAAAGCAGTCTGCTCCTCAGATAAATAATGTTATTAATTTACGTTTTATGTTTCTGTTCAGTGCCCACTTGGCTTTTTCCCACTCTAATGTACTCTAAAGGTAAAGGGTTCTTTATTGTTATTCACATCACATGTGGTACATGAGGTGGAACAAAATGGTGTACTCAAGAGCCCAGTTACACCCAGAACTAGCAATAATATAAAGTATAAAAAATAAACAGTGTACAAGGATTTAAGATATATGCTAAACAATGACAGTGTAATATAATATGGTGTATTAAACAGCAGCCTGAGCATGTTTCTTGTGAGTAGATGGGTATGAATACAGCAGCTAAAAGGCAAGAGATCAGCAGCACAGATAAAGTGTCAAGTGTCCAACTAAAAGTGGCATTACAGTGATCATTATGTTTAGGGATTCATGAGTCTAACAGCCTCAGGGTAGAAGCTGTTCCTCAGTCTAGTGGTTCTACACTTGATGCTCCTCAACCTCCTTCCTGAGGGGAGTGGGACAAAAAGTGTGTGTGATGGGTGAGTGGTGTCCTTCATGATGCAGGTGGCTCTCTTCCTGTATCTGGAGGTGTAGATGTCTGTGATGGTGGGGAGACTGACTCCAACATCTTCTGTGCAGCCTTCACCACTCTCTGTAGAGCTTTTCTTTCTGCAGCTGTGCAGCCTCCATGCCACACGTTGATGCTGGAGCACAGGATGCTCTCCACTGCACACCTGTAGAACGAGGTGAGGACTGAACTACTTTGACCAGCCTGTCTCAGCTGCCTGAGGAAGTAGAGGAAGTAGGTCATGGCCTAAAGACGTCAACAAAAAACAATTATTTACAAAAGTATAGATGAGACCCTGAGGTTCCCAAACTCCTCAACCCCTCCTTATGACTGTGCCTTGAGATCCTGTTTGGGCACATCACATACAGGATTTAACACAAGGGCCACACCTTGCAAGGTCCAGCTTGTACCAGTAACAAGCTCGACTCTGTGCTTAAAATTTGCACACAATATATAGTTTATATATGCTAAATAGCTCTTAAATGTGATCTCAGTGCCCTATAACACTGCAGCACCCTCCACAAAGTGTCTCCAGGGACACTGTTACAAGCCTAATAACAATCCGGACCCGAAGATTAATCTTCCCTGACCCCTTCAACAATTCTGTAATCTGGTTCAACTGTAAAAACCCTACTGATCCCCAGCAGCTGGAACAAAAAAGGGACCAGTGGTCTGATACAGGTATTGGTAAAGTCCTCGTGTGACAAGAAGAGACGTGCAAACCTTGAAATCCCATTGCATTAAGAATCTCAGGACTAATCTGAGTCCTGGCATCCTGCGGCAGAAAGCTTTTAAACTACCTTGATGACCTCTACTTCTCTCACCCCTTTAGAAATAATAAATTAAAACCCTTTCTCCATCAGCGTTATCAAGCAACAACAGCAAATTGCATTTTCACACAACACTTCTGTGTGCAGATTTAGCTTCAATGATGTAACAAAAGTGTTTATTATGCCACAAGTTGTTCTACATCTCATGTTGTATTTGCCTGATTTAATGACCTTGGAAAAAGTAGCTGATTTGATTTCTTTATTATAAACAGGGGTGCAGATGACATTTTTAGTGGGCTCTTCAGGTGAGTACCAGTAAACGGTGTTTGGTACTCACCCTATGCTTTGTCTTAAGAAGTCCCACCATCCTCACTGTCCTCCTCAGTGTCACTCCCACTATCCTCTGCTTCAGCTTCCTGATTGGTAGATGCTGCAGATGTACCTCCTTGTCCTTGGTATTTTTTTCTCTTTCATTATTTAGTAAAACCCTCTATTTTTGAAATGTAGTTATAACACCCTTTACGAGTTTGTATTTGCATCTTGTTGCATTACTGTATTCTGTTTTGTGTTGTTAATAAAGTTCTAGAAAAAACTGATGGGCTGTATACATGTACATGTATATCTGCAGGGAAGGAGTGTTTACCTTTAGAAGAATTTGAGGTCATCGATTGGTCAGTTGGTGACACGCCTACTAGATTGATTGACATGTTGTGTCACAGATCTGACAAATGCAATTTCTTTTTTTGAAAGACGCTGCTGCCGGCCCTGGGTGGAGGCGGGGCAGCCAAGGTGCCGCTGTAGCAATGTTCTGAGTGTGTTTTTTATGCTATTAGTGCCTAGTGTATTTTTAGTTGATGATTTTCTTAGTTCATATCTTAGATGTGTTATTACTGTTTTTCTTTTACTTTTTATTGTTGGATGTAACTGGAACCCCGTGTACATAATCTCGTTTCATCACATGTACCACATGTGGTGCAAATGACAATAAAGAATCTCTGACTCGACTTGACTGACTTGACATTAATGTTGCTAATAATAAGTTTTTTAAAAAAAGGGGGGAACGCCGACCCTGCAGTCCACACATCAGAGCGACCCACCGGAAAATGTCCTGAACCCACGGTCAAATACAAAAAGGCGTGTGGTACACATTCCTGATTTTTGTAGCACATGTGAACCCCTGATCATAACAACACTAGCGCTGAAAGAGGCAGTCACTATTCCTTAAATGATGTTTCAATAAAACATTTTTATTTGAATACTCGTAACTTCACAACTTTTTGTCGTGATGGCAACTAAAGTTTGTTGAGCTCATAGTATGCCAAAACCGTATCTATGAAGCTAATGAAACGTCGTTTTTATATATGTAAATGTTTTTTTAATTTATTTTTACTTGCAGGAAAGAAGCTGGGCTACACATTCAACAACAACAACTTCCACAACGTCTCTTTGGGCCAAGGCCAGGTGGTTATAGCTGAACAAGCCCTCCATTTGGCTGCTGAGAAAGGTCACTGGGTCATCCTGCAGGTAGAGCATATTCTCACACATTCTGCACAACTACAAAAAAGTATACAAGTATAGATGGATGCATGGATAGATGGATGCATGGATAAATGGATACACGGATAGATGGATGCATGGATAAATGGATACACGGATAGATGGATGCATGGATAGATGGATGCATGGATAAATGGATGCATGGATAGATGGATGCATGGATAAATGGATGCATGGATAGATGGATGCCTATATTCAAAAATTTTAGTCACATTGAACGTTATCCTCACAAAGTAAAACACTAGAAATAATAAATTCAAGTAAACGTAGAAATACATAATGGACTAATTACTTAAAAATGACAAATACACAAAATGACACTCATTTACTTATTTAAGTGTAATTACTTACCTCTGCTAAGCACAACACATTGCACAGTAGTTGCCTAAAACTTTGGCAGTGTTAGTCAGCACAGTCATGAGATGGTGTTAGTTTAAAACCTTGGCGTTGAAGGCAGCAGTTATCTGCATTTCTTTAAGGAATGATGATTAAAACTGCTTTTAAAGGAATGATAAAAACTTTACAGCAAAATAAACACCAGTTCCAAACATTTGTGCTTGTAGGGTCCATTGACGTCAAAGGAAGTCATATTTTGTGGGACTTCCTTCATCTTTCTTATGAATTAGGTGTGTTATCACTGCTTTTTAAATGCATTTACTCATCAGGATGTTTGCTGTCCTGAAAGTAGTGTCTGCATAAATGTTAGATTTATTTTTCTGTAGTTTTTTTGGGGGGTGGGGAGAGACAAGAAACTCCACCGCATTAAACAGAACAATATCTTGAACGGCTGTGTCTGTTCTCTTATCTGGAGGGCAAGGCTGGGTTTTGCATTTTAAGTGAAAACCTTGGTGGAATTCTAATGGAGAGTATTGACAGATATGAACTGCAGACCAGGCGCTGTGGGACAAGCTCTTCCTTTAATTCACACAGCTGGAGGAGAAAGAAAGGGAGAAAGAGGGAGTGTTGGGATGGCACCACTCTCTTCTTCAGGGCCAGGATAGCACAGACAAAATGTTGTTTAATTACCTTAGCATAAGAATGTCGATCGATGAGGATTAAAAAGGACTTGTCCCCCTAGCAACAAACATCCCACTCACTTTCTCATTGACTGTCTGTTAGTCTGCCTGCCAAGAGCCACCCCCATGGCACCAAACAAGGAGAGGGAGGAAAGCCGAGAGTAAGGAAGGTATTGTGTTTTCACAGTCTCATAGTTCACCAGCAATATGTTCTTCACCCATTTGGTCTTGTTCTCCCATGTAGCTTCTCATACCTGAGTCTTAAGTTCTCCACTGGTTTCCTGCTTTATAACCCACTCACTCATCCCCTCCACCCTCCTAACCCACACTCCTCCAGCTTCATGATTTTACTCTGCTGCTGCCATGCCAGCTCCATCAGTGCAGGGCCGGGTCAATGGCAGGTTCCCCTTTTCTAGACAGGTAATTATACTTGAGAACAGCAGCTTCTGTTTTGATGGGGCTGAGAGAGGGAGATACAGAAACTTTAAAGCAGCCCGCTGGAAAGATGGAGAGGGGAGACTGTGAGGCAATCATTTGGATAGATTGGAGCTGAATATCCCAGATTGGCCATACATGGCCTAAACTCAGCATCCTTTTTGCACATTTATTGCTAAATCCAGCCTATTTGAAGGCTGGAAAGAGTGTGGTTAGGAGTGATGAAAACCCTCAACGCTGGTGATTTCTATCCTTCAGTCAAATAGATTTGATGGCTTTTAGAAACAAACGTTTCAGACAGTTATTTTAGTTTGAGAGTAATTTAAGCTGCAAAAGTAAAGATGAATTATCTGTGTGCACATTTTCTTTGTGGTTTCACATCTTCACTGTTTGAAAGTCATGATCTTGATGACTTGAGACGTATACCGTATACAGTATTCCTAAAGAATTGAGGTGAGTCAAAAGTTTATACCAACAACAGCAAAAATGTACAAATTTGGAAAGATAATTATCCAAGTATTTTATACTGTCCAAAGGTTTTAATGTTGATGGTTACTTAGTGTTCTAATTAGGGATGCACAATATTCGATTTCTGGCCAATATTCGATATGCCGATATGTTAAAATTTATTTGGCTGACAACAAACCAATACCAATATTTTTTTTCTAGACCTACTTACAGAGACTACATAACTTTCTCTGCTGCGGAATTAAAATACAGAGTACTACATTATTCTGCATGGTCATTGACACTTTGGTCTGCTACCAAATACAGGTGACAAAAAGGGGCCTGAAAATGATGTTACACTTCAACTTGGATTATCCATTATCTTTTACCCGCTTCTTCCATTTTGGGTCACGGGGGTCACCGGTGCCCATGTTCAGCAATCACTGTGCGAGGGGGCAGGGTACACATCTGTGTTGAACTCCCCCATCCCTCCCTCCCTTTCTCTGTCTTCTCCCTCCCCTCTGCTGATGACATTGCTGACATTATCAGCAAGTCTAAAGCCCCCGGTAGAGCTCAACGTACATGCAGTACGCCTCTGTACGACGTACGTACGCAGAGGCACAAGCGTAGCCCCGCAGGGCACGAACGCGCAAAGCTCTTTTTTTACGACCGCGTACGCGATGGGCGTTGTCTGACCATAAACTTCCCCGGCGCCGGACTGTTTTGTATGTTACACAAATGAATTAAATTCCCCTTCTTCATCGCTGATCAGGACTTTTGTTTTGTTTTTTTTGCCAAAAGTCAAGTAATCGCTTCATCCTCCGTTCACTCCATGACTGAAATGAATGAATTCATGTCCTACCTGGCTGCGCAAGGTTTTAAATATTTCCTGGTGGGCTGTGGGCTGCAGGAAAAGCGCTCCCTGTTTTTATTTTTATTTTTTAGAAGTTTTTATTAACATATAAAGTGATAGAAAGACCGCTCGACCTCAGCCGAGCGACCGCAGCTGCCAGCTGCTGTCCCACTCGAGCTGTCAATCATTTTAGTAGGCGTGTCAGCAAGTGACCAGTCAGCGACCTCAGTTTGTCCCCTCTGCACGCAGCGGCTCAAATTACAACAAGGATTTGGAGCAAAAATGCGAGCATTTAACGTGAGAACTGAAAGCAGAGCTGTGTCAGCGAACGCTTGCGCACAGAATGCGCGCGTAGAGTGGCGTACAGGCAGGACGCTGAGCTTTGCCGGAGCCTTTAGTTCTCATCCTGTCAACTTGATCCATTTCCTACAATTCTTGTTAAATCCTGTCTATCGTTTCTGCTCCCTATCATCACTAACATCATCCACTCCTCCCTAACCTCTGGCATTGTTTCCACAGCCTTCAAATCTGCTGCAATCACCCCCATCATCAAGAAACCAGGTCTTGACTTCACCAACTTCAATAATCTTCGTCCGATCTCCAATCTGCCCTTTATCTCCAAAATTCTTGAAAAAACTGTTGCTAGTCAACTTCACTCTCACCTGTCCAACAACAACATTTATGAAGAGTTTCAATTTGGTTTTCGCCCCCACCATAGCACCGAAACAGCTCTAGTAAAAATTACTAACAATCCTTCTTCTTGCTGCTGACTCTGGTCTTCTGTCCATCCTCATTCTTCTTGATCTAAGTTCTGCCTTCAACACCATCTGTCATTCTATCCTCCTCAACAGACAAACCTCCATTGGCATCTCAGGTAATCCATTAGACTGGTTCAACTCTTATCTCTCCGACCGCACTCAATTCATTCAGATTAAATCCTTCCATTCCCAGTCTTCCTCCGTCTCCACGGGTGTCCCCCAAGGCTCTGTCCTCTTCATCATTTACCTCCTCCCTATAGGTCACATCTTCCCAAAATATGGCGTCCATTTCCATTGTTATGCTGATGACACGCAGCTCTACTTGTCATCAAAACCAAACGCCACCCATCCACCCTCCATCCTCACCGACTGTCTCAACGAGCTAAATCACTGGTTTTCTAACAATTTCCTTCAACTAAACAGTAACAAAACAGAAATCATTCTTGTTGGTACCAAAAACTCTGTTTCAAAATCAGAACATCTTCTCGTCCCCCTTAACAACTCTCTGCTATCCCCCTCCCCTCAGGTCAAGAGTCTTGGTGTCATCCTCGACACCACTCTCTCCTTCACTTCACACATCAACAATGTTACTCGGTCTGCCTATTTCCACCTCCGTAATATTAACCGTCTCCGTCCTTCTCTCACACCCCGCTCCACAGCCATCCTGGTGCACAGTCTTGTGACTTCCCGTATTGACTACTGCAACTCCCTTCTCTATGGCCTCCCCAACAAATCTCTCCACAAGTTACAGATGGTCCAGAACTCAGCTGCCCGTGTCATCACTCAAACCTCCTCCTATAATCACATCACTCCTGTCCTGCAGCAGCTCCACTGGCTCCTGGTTAAATCATGCATTGTCCTCAAAATTCTACTTCTCATTCAAATCTATCCACAACCTTGCCCCTCCTTATCTATCTGACCTCCTACAAATCTCCATCCCATCACACTCTCTCAGATCCTCCTATTCACTACACCTCCATGTACCCTCTGCTCGCCTCTCCACCATGGGGAGCAGGGCCTTCACCTGCTCTGCCCCTCACCTCTAGAACGCTCTACCGCCAGACCTTCGAAACACCACCTCCCTTTCTCTGTTCAAGATTGCTCTGAAAACACATCTCTTTAGACTAGCTTATGATTAACGTTACTAAATGTATTTTATATTCTTTTGTATTTTATATTTCAATTTGTCTTGCTGTAAAGTGTCCTTGGGTGTCCTGAAAGGTGCTTTTAAATAAAATGATGATTATTATTATTATTATTATTATTATTATTATTATTATTATTATTATTATTATTATTACACCCTGGGCAGACATATACCGTGTATATATATTCATTATCCATCCATCAATTTTTTTATCTTCCACTTGTTCCAAAGTCAGGTCTCGGGGGTAGCAGCTTGAGCAGGGAGGTCCAGACATGTCTTTCCACAGCCACCTCCTCCAGCTCTTCTGGGAGGACCCCAAGGTGTTCCCAGGCCAACCAAGAGACATTAGTCTCTCCAGCGTGTCCTGGGTCTTCCCCAGGGTCTCCTCCCAGTCAGATATGCTTGAAGCACCTCTCTAGGGAGGCATCCAGGGATCATCCTTACCAGATGCTCGAACCACCTCAACTGGCTCCTCTCGATGTGAAGGAGCAGCGTTTCTACAACGAGTCTCTCTCTCCTGGATAACTGACCTTCTCACCCCATTTCTAAGGGAGAGTCCAACTACTCTGCATAGGAAACTCATTTCTACCACTTGTATCCAGAGGTCTCATTCTTTCGGTCACTACCCAGAGTTCGTGAACATAGGTGAGGGTAGGAACGTAGACTGACCAGTAAATAGAAAGCCTTGCCTTACAATTCAGCTCCCTCTACACCATAACGGACCGTCACAGAGTCATCAATACTGCACACACTGCACCAGTCGATCTGTCAATCTCCCGCCCCATTTTTCCCTCACTCGTGAACAAACCCCCAATACAAAAAACCCTTTTAATCAGATATTCAGCCTGTTTAAAGGGAACAAACAGCCACTGGATAGTTTAAAATGTTGTGTGCACCACTCTGAATGTGGGGCAGAGACAGAAAAGGTGAAAGTTATATGAGGAGCTCAGAAAGACCACCTCAGGGCAGCTCCACGTTCCTCTGTCCATAGCTGTCTATATTATTAAACAGTAGAAGGCTCACAAAATTGTACCCCACCTCACAGGGTGTGGACTCAAGAACAAATGGTGTCAATAGACCATATGCCACGGACTTCCGTTCCAGAACTTCCGCATTCATTACCCGGGTGGCACACTTCCGGTTAGCGGGAATGACACAAACATAAATGAGTAAATACAATTGATAAAACATCTACATACACACCAATAATAACTCTATACACATATAAATCCATATAAATCTATAGCGACGTTTCCCCTACGGATAGCCGCGATCCGTTGTCGCCTTAAAACCTCCTTGGCAGGGGAACGGAACAGCCGTACCCACCGGTGGGCGGGCACAACATAACTCACTTGTAGTGCCAGTGGCTCGCAGCCGCTTCCCGTTTCGGGACGTTGTCATGGTCTGCTACTAGGAGCTAACGCTAACAACAACGGCAGTGGATGGGACCCGGAAGTGGCGGACGTGGGTTGTATTTGAACGGAAGTACGTCACAGCCACCCGTGGCATATAGTCTATTGTATAACAAGAACCAGGTAAAATATCCAGATCCAGTTAAGAATTCATTTTTTTAAGAATACTTTAATCTCTGCAATGTTAATGCAACCCATTCTTTGACATTCACATGTGTTGTTTGTCATCTTCCACTCATGTCTATTGTTGCGTGGTCACATTTTCTTCCGTTTTTTTGTTTGTTTGTTAATTTTATTTTTGGCACCTTTGACGGTTCACTGGTGAAGGGGGCGGGGCTCAGCCAGTCTAAGTGGTTTTAGCTGCACTGGTATCACACCTGTGGTGTGATTGACTGATGGAGTAGCGTGTTGGGAGCTGCTGTTGCAGTGGAGACATGTAAAGAAGAAAAATAGTTTAAGGTGCGGGTAGGCTCTGGACGGAGAAACAGAGTCTTCACCTCGGGACGGATCAACCCAGAGAGTTTTTGGCCTAGAGGAAGTTTGTCCTGGATGAACCGGCTGGACGCTAAGTAATGAACCGGGGCGTTCACACACCTTCCAGCATCAACCACCGATGAAAACACAAGTGGTGCGTTTTTAAGAAAAGAGAAAAAGTATAAAGAAAAGCAAAAACAACAACTATTAAACAGATCGTCTGACGGATGAAGAAAAGTGCGGGCTTGCCCCTTTAAGGATGTCAGCTGATGAAGAGACTCTGATCGGACATCTTAAGGTAAGCCCCCCTCACTGTGTTCCGTCAGGTGCCAGTTTTGTTTCTTTTTTTCTCTTTTTCTTTTCATCACGCACTTATAGTTGCGGCCCTACTCTCCAGTAAACAGTCAAATGAACAAGAACGAGCTGGGGAGAGAAGCGGTTTCGTAACACTATGTACTTTTTTCTTATACTGTATAGCCTTATCATGGAGTCTACAGTGGCATATTTAGTTGAAAAACTTAAAAAAGGACATAGAAAGTCTTAAACCCACATTTTTATTTGCATCTCCCTCATTTGTGATGTTGTTCTCTGTGTGTGGTCTCAGCTCCATGGTGTGATATTACTGCCTGCAGGGTGTCGGCAGTGCTGTTTGTCCCTCGGTCCTGTGCTTCTCTGTCAGTCTGGAGTCGGACTGCTGCAGGCCCGCCTCCTCAGAGCTGGAGCCCAGCTGTGCAGCTGTCCTCAGCATCGCTGACTGATTAACGTTCTTCTACATGTCTAAAATTCACCTGTTCATGTTTGGATTTCAACAAGGCTCAGCAAGCGGTTGAATGTGCCATTGTAGCTTCCCACAGGTTGTGTTTGATAGCAATGCATCAAATACTTTGCCAGTGGTGTATTCTAATGGGTTTATATTCAACTTTTTTATTAATATGTAAATAGAGGACTCTTTGATGTAGTATCAGCACAGTCATCGCCGAGGCTGGGAGGCCCCCATCAAGATTACGTTCAGGGAACAACAACAAAAAAAATAGAGGACTCTTTGATGTAGTATCAGCACAGTCATCGCCGAGGCTGGGAGGCCCCCATCAAGATTACGTTCAGGGAACAACAACAAAAAAACACGTTGCACCTGAAAGTTAATTAAAAACCCATAAAAAGTACCACTGCTCTGTCTTGTTTGTTTGTTGGCCTGCTGCTTTGCCTCTTTCTCCTATTCCTTCTCCATCGTCTCTCCCTGCAGCCACACGATGAATGCTTTCATTATGCTGACAAGTTCTCAGGCAGTCTCTCACTTCTCTTGTCTCTCTTTATTGCCAAACTATTTACATGCCAAGAGGAAGGCTCGTGCTCTGCCTTGATGAATTTAGACTTTTAATTTGTAAACCATTCATTACTCTTAGGCATCAAGTAGAAAACTCACCTCTTCTTTCCTGCTCAGCTCCGAGTTTATCCTCAACTTCCCCATCGGTTAATGAACTTCACCTTTTTTTTTTAAAGTAGCCCCCCCAAACTGTCATTCTACTCGTCATTGTTCCACGCCGTTTTTCCCTGAGTTCTTTCTTCAGCCATCAGAACGAAGATTAAATACTGAGAGCAAAGGGAAATGAGAAAGTAAAGCGGCTTATGAATCAATGACTGCAGTTAGTGCTGTAATTAGATTTAGGGAACGGGCAGTGCTGCATGGTGAGAAGTGGGGGGACGGGTTGACTCCTTATCATCCAAAGGAGATCCTGTTCCTGTCAGGACAGTTGAGATGGAAAATTGAGCTCTTCCATGCCTGTGTGATAGAATAAGTCAGCCGCATTGTCCGCATCATTGGAATATGAATGTGCAGAAAAGTAGGACTGAAGTTACACCAGAGAGCGGTCACTTAATGTTGTCAACCTGGAAACAGCACTTTGGTGTGGACTTGTTCCTGTTTAAAGTGCTTTATAAATAAAATGGTATGGTATGGTATGGTATGGAAATGGTTCTTTCAAGTCTTATGTTTCATTTAATTTGGTGCCACATCAAAGTCACAGTGAAGAGCAGCAAATGTGTAACAATTTAATTGCTTCTTTTTTGCTAGTTGTCATTACATTGTCAATAAAAAAAAAAAGAATTATGCTGACAATTCCTGCACCAAGTTCCTTATTGTGTGAATGCTTATGAAGCATTCACACTATTGTGATCCATTTTCCCTCTAAACTTTTTCAGCGCGATTCTCATCCTGCAGTTTTCAAGCTATTTCAACAAATCATCAATCAGAACGTTCAGCTCTTTCAGGACTTTTCAACCACAACTTCTCCTCCACCATAACCCTCAACACTGGCTCTCCTCAGGGGTGTGTGCTGAGCCCTCTCCTGTTCACTCTGCTCGCATATGATTGTGCAGCTACCCATCTGCGGTGGAAGTGATCTCCAGCTACAAGTACTTGGCTGTGCACATGAATGATAACCTCAGCTGGAGCAACACCACCAACCTGATCAAGAAAGGTCATCAGAGACAAGCTGGACTGGGAAGCTCAGTCCTCACCTCCTTCTACAGGTGTGCAGTGGAGAGCATCCTGTGCTCCAGCATCAATGTGTGGCATGGAGGCTGCACAGCTGCAGAAAGAAAAGCTTTGCAGAGAGTGGTGAAGGCTGCACAGAAGTCTGTTGGAGTCAGTCTCCCCACTATCACAGACATCTACACCTCCAGATGCAGGAAGAGGGCCACCTGCATCATGAAGGACCCCACTCACCCAGCACACACACTTCTTGCCCTGCTCCACTCAAGCAGAAGGTTGAGGATCATCAAGTGCAGAACTACCAGACTGAGGAACAGCTTCTACCCTGAGGCTGTTAGACTCATGAATCTCTAACCGTAATAATCACTGTAAAAAATCACATAATGTTGCTGCAAATTTATTTAATGTGTTCGTTGTGCTCATCTGCTCACACGGACTTGGCGTATATTTTTTATGCTATTACTGTTCATTGTATATTTAGTTGATGTTTTTCTTAGTTCATATCTTAGATCTTATTACGGTACTGTTTTTCTTTTACATTTTATTGTTGGATGTAATTGGGACCCGTGTTCATAATCTTGTTCCACCACATGTACCACATGGAGTGCGTATGATAATAAAGAAACTCTGATTCTGACAATTCTGCTATGACTTTTGATGTTGGTGCAACTTTAGCTTTTTGAAATATTTAGCCTTTTCTGACATAGCTTTTTGAAATATTTAGCCTTTTCTGACATTTTTGTTTTCCTTATGGAAAAATAATTGTGCTCATTTTACATCTTTCTAATCTATAGATCTGTCTACAACCTTTTACTGCTCCTTTCACATTTTGTTCTGGTTCAGCTTATTTCAACTTCCTTGGGCAAATTTAAAAAATATCAGCTACTTTCAGCTAATTGCAGCTTTTTTGTGCTCTTTTCAGATTATTTCTGCTAACTGTGACAGTTCTCTGCCTCCTTTAATGTTGTTTTGCTAATTTCAGCTTGTTATGCTCCTTTCTGCTTATTTCTGCACGTTTCTGCTATTTCAGCTGTGATTTTGCTGTTTTACGCTAATTTTAGCTTTTTCCCCTTTTTCAACTAACTCCAAACTTTTTGCACTCATTTCATATTTTTCAGTCTAATTTGGCAAAAAAAAGTGCTTTCTCCACTTCCTTCTGGTAATTTAATCTTTCTGATTTTTTGTTTCTTTTCAACCGTTTTTTGCTGATTTAAGTTTTTTCAGATAATTTCCACTCATTTCTGCTTTTTTAATTCTAATTTTAGACTTTTCTGCTAATTCTGTATTTTGTTAAAATCTCATTTCAGTTTTTTTCACTTCCTTTCTGGTAGTTTAAGCTTATTTTCATCTATTTAAAAAAACTAATTTCAGCTTTTTCAGCAAATTTCCCAAGTTTTGTGCTAATTTCTGCTCATTTAAACCTAAGTCAGTAAAAATGTGTACGTACTTTCTGCTTTCTTCTGCTCATTTAGGCATGTATTTTCATTTAAGCTACAATAGACTATATGCCACGGACTTTTGTTCCAGCACTTCCGCCGTCATTACCCAGACGGCGCACTTCCGGTTAGCGGGAAAGACACGAACATAAATAACTAAATACAATTAATAAAACATCTGCATACACACCAATAATAACTCTATACACATATAAATCCATAAAAAATTATAGCGACGTTCCCCCTACGGATAGCCGCAATAATTTTTTGCCCAAACCCCCCCTCGGAACAGCCGTACCCACCGGTGGGCGGACACAATGGAACTTACTTGTAGTACCAGTAGTGCGCAGCCGCTTCCCGTTTCGGGTCATTGTCATGGTTTGCTACTAGGAGCTAACGCTAACAACAACGGCAGTGGATGGGAACTGGAAGTGGCGGATGTGGGTTGCATTTTACCGGAAGTACGTCATGACCCCCCGTGGCATATAGTCTATTCAGCATGTTCTTTTAGCTAATTTCATTGAGTTCCTAAGCAATAAGCATTTACACTGCTTTTTCGCGGGAAATGCAATTTCTCTAGTTAAAGCCCCACTGACATGATTTTTTTACTATTCATAAAATTGCTCAAAATATATATTTTATCATTTAAATATGTTCGTTTTTGCAAACAAAATGATAAATCACTTTATTTTGCTTTAAAGTGATTTTGAACTTCAAGCCGTGTTTAATCATGGGAAATCCGATTATACACGAACGCATCCATCTGTGACGTAGTGAGAGGCAGAGGGCTCTGGTCTCTTTAATAGCGGACAATTTAAAACCCGACGAATTTATCAATCTATGTGAAGATTTGAGCTATTTGTCTTCAGTTTGGGAAGCAGAAAATAGTTTGGGTGATGGAACAAGAAACAACAGGATCTAATTTAGGTCTGATGCTGTATCAGACTTACCTTCATGTCGAGCTGCTCATACCTGCGCACTGTGACAAGCCCAGAGCTCTGCCCGGTGTTACGTCACAGATGGTGCGTTCGTGTGTAATCGGATTTCCCATGATTAAACACGGCTTGAAGTTCAAAATCACTTTTAAAGCAAAATTAAAGTGATTTATCATTTTGTTTGCAAAAACGAACATATTTAAATGTTAAAAGATATATATTTTGAGCAATTTTATGAAAATTAAAAGATCATGTCAGTGGGGCTTTAAGCTTAAGTGTTATTCATTTATGACCAGAGTTTGACAGTTATCCAAATAAATACCTGAATAGATTTGATTTTTTTGTCCCATACAAATCATAATTCAGCCTAATAACTAGCAAATCTCCATCTTGCGATGCTGTTTTTGTTTTACAGTTTCTCATCTTTTTGTTTGTTTCTTTCTCTGTAAGAACATCCACCTGGTGGCCCGTTGGCTTGGCACCCTTGAAAAACTTCTTGAGCGGTTTTCAGAAGGAAGTCACAAGAACTTTCAAGTGATTGTCAGTGCAGAACCCTCTTCCACCCCCGAGGGCCACATCATCCCACAGGGCATTCTGGAAAACTCCATCAAGATCACTAACGAACCACCTACAGGCATGCATGCCAATCTGCACAAGGCCCTGGACAACTTTAACCAGGTGACACATCCACACTCCAAAAATAGTGGAGGAAAAAACAAAAAAATTCTGCTGTGTAATTTTAGGCATCAAACTTTTATTTTAATTTCAAAGCACATGCATTTTTTAAACTAAACTTGTTTTTTAATACACATACTATTGCATGTAAAAACATTTATTTATTTAACTACTAGTTTTGATTGTGCCACTCTCAAAATGCTAGTTGTTGTTTTAATTTTTATTTCAAACGAGTTTCATGTCATTTTCACTCTTTTTAACTCTGTTTTTACCATTTAAAGAATATAAGACTTTATGCAATATATAGCCAAATAAGCATGCAATAATAGAGTACACACTTACCGAGAAAAGAAGCTTAGCATCCAGAAGGATGAGCATGTTTTAACTGTTTGGTTCTGACTATTGATGGGTATACAAATGACTTGATTTACAATAAGCTGTCTGACCTAAAACAAGTAGCAGAAAAGATAAGAGGTGACATCTAAAATGAAGGGATAATGTCATTGGACAGCTGTTTAGAGTGTTAGGCCAAAAAGTGAGTGAAGGTCAACAGACATAGAGATATGTCACATACATCTTAGACATTATTACAAGCACACAGAGTTTTTCATGGGTCACATTGTGGCTTTGAATAAAGCCAGGTGGTCTTATCATACATAAGTATGGGTATAGAGCAAAACTCTACATCAATGGCTCTCATGGAATTAATGGAACAAATAACTACTGCTGTCGATCAAAAACAATATTGTATCAGTATTTTTGTTGATTTAAAAAAAGCATTCGATACTATTGATCACACCATTCTCCTTGAAAAACTGAACAAATATGGTATTAGAGGACCAGCATTACAGTGGGTATCTAGCTACTTGAAAGATAGGAAACAATTTGTACAAATAAATGATGTAAGATCTGACCTCTGTAATATCACATGTGGAGTTCCCCAAGGCTCTGTACTTGGACCAAAGCTTTTTATTTTATATGTGAATGACTTGGTAAATGTGTCAGGACTCCTTAAATGTGTACTTTTTGCTGATGATACCACTTTTTTCTGTTTAGGTGAAGATATAGAACAAATGTTGGAATTGATAAAGACAGAATTTGTCAAGATACAAACTTGGTTTAAAATAAATAAATTATCATTAAATCTAGAAAAAACTAATTACATGATATTCGGTAATAAAAAGAAAACTGTTGATGTTCCACTCAAAATTGAGGATGTTGAGATTTGTAGAGTGAGTGAGGTGAAGTTTTTGGGTGTTATCATTGATGACAAACTGACATGGAAACAACACATAAATTCTGTAAGAATAAAAATAGCTAAATCGATTGCAGTACTGTACAAAGTCAGAGACCTATTGAATGATAAAGCTCTGTATTTGTTGTATAACACAATCATTGTTCCACACTTAATCTATTGTATTGATGTTTGGGGGAATGCGTGTAAAACAATCACAAAGCCTATTTTTGTATTACAGAAAAGAGCTGTAAGAATTATCACTAGAAAACATTACTGTCATCCATCAAGTACATTATTTTATCAACTGAAGTTATTGAAGTTCCATGATTTGGTTGATTATAATATTTTATCAATTATGTATAGGGCTCAGAATAACGAATTACCTTTAAATATCCAAATGCATTTTGTTAAAAGACAAAGTTGTTATAATCTTAAGGGGACAGAGATGTTTGTAAAACCACAATTCAGAACTAGTTTGAAGGGACGTTCTACCTCAATCCAGGGAATTAGATTATGGAATGGCTTGGAGAATGTAGTTAAAAATGCCAAGTCAATGTTTACATTTAAGAAAATGATCAAAACAAATGTGTTAAAAAATACATATGAAATAGCGTAATGTGTATTGTATTAATTAGAATTTTATTGTATTAATTAGTTTTTATTAATTAATTATTAATTAATTAATTAATTGTATTGTGTATTGTATTAATTAGAAAATTAGAAAGAGTTAGTCATTTTGTACTGTTGGTTGAAGATTATTATTGTTTAATCTGATTGTTGAAAAAAGTTGGTTGAAGATTATTATTGTTTACATGGTTGATTATTGTTGTTTAATCTGATTGTTGGAAAAAAGTTGGTTGAAGATTATTATTGTTTACATGGTTGATTATTATTGTTTAATCTGATTGTTGGAAGTAAGGGGCAGATATAATAAGATTTATTCTTCTTTCTGCTACCTTTCATTTTTTTATATTTTGTACATAATCATTTATGAGATTGTCTTGTATTGTTTCTTTTGTAAAAAAAAAGACAAAATTTAATAAACATAAACAAACATAAACATAAACATACCCTACTATACCATTCCATACACACCTATTCAACCTCTGCATTTTTCCTTCACCCACAACTCTACACTCCCCTCCCCACCTTTAGGGGGTGCACAATACAGATGTGCTAGCTAAAAAGCTACAGATAATAATAATAATAATTAATTCAATTTATAACGCACTTTTCATTACTGAAAATCTCAAAGTGCTACACATATATTGAATGCTACACCTATTCATAAACCGGTGGCGGCAGACTACCATGCAAGGTGCTTTCCAGTCCTACAAATGTAGTTCTCCTATTCTGTCATGCACCCCCTACCCCCGTAGACAAAAATCCCCAAAGAGATGAGTGTCCTGCCAAGGCAAGTGACCTCAGGGAAACACTTGAATGTACCATATACACGGTTTCTTCTAGTAGTTTCTCTGAAAGTTTAAAAATATCTGAATACCTTTTTTAATATTTCACTTTCTAATTTTGTTACTGGCCAGCAATGGTCATCACCGTCCCTTTACAGCAGGAAAGGCGCATGATGGCCTCTCATTCTGGGGCCTTTCTGTGTGGAGCTTCCATGCTCTGCTTGGGCTTGAGTGGGTTTACGCTGGTTTCCGACAGACCATAAACAAGGTTCGGCATGTTCGGCTAATTGGTAATTCTAAACTGTCCCTGGGTGTGAATGAGAGTGTGGATGGTTGTCTCATTTGTCTCAATGAGGCCCTGAGATGGACGTGTGACCTGCCTAGGGTGTACCTTGCCTCTTCCACTTCTTCCTTAACCTTTTTGAGATAGGCAACAGCAACCCAGAAAGGAAAATGTGGGTACATAAAATTGATGTATGTATGATTTGGGTACTGTTCAGCTTGTTGTATTTTAGTGGTTTGAGTATTTTGGTTATTTTTTCATTAGATTGTCTTGTTTAAACTCTTCACACCTACATGTTTATTGGCTGATGACAACACGCTGACTGCCCAAAGGTTACAGCAAATAACTAAATATTTTTAATACTGCAAAATGAGAAGAAACCAGAATGAGGTCATTCCTCCAGAAAATAAAAAAAAACAACAACATCACCACTCACTCCTACGACCGATCATTGGAATGTATCACTTATTTCAGGTTGACATGCTTAGTCTGTTTGTCTTATTACTGCATTGTTGAATGGCCATAAATAGTTGAGAGAAGAGGTATTTGGTTTAATAGAAAGTTCCTTTTCAGGCCATAGGGGTCACTGGTGCCCATGTCCAGCCATCACTGTGCGAGAGGCGGTGTACACTCTAAAACAGGTTGAGAGTCCGGGCCGGCCTGCATGCTGAGAGGCAGCAGCTCTACCAGCTGTGCCATTGTGATACCCAGTTTGTAAGATGTTTCCCTAAATTGTGACCAATTTATTACCGGTAATAAATGTTTTGTTCATCCTGAGTTGAGGTAAAAAGGCTTAAGATGCCCAGGAAATGATGGAAGAATTTAAATGTTCATTGTCTGGAACCTTACTTTCGGACTGCAACTAAATCTCAGGGTTGTCTTTGCTGCAGAAGGAACACTGAACTTTGACCTTTGACTGTCAGCACAAAACACATCAAATTTTATTTAAAATTCATCTCAAATCATCTCATTTTAAGTGCCACAGCACTTAAAAAAAGATGTTTTATTAGCATTGACCTTTGCAGGACATAAACATGCTGAAGTTTAAGGTTTGTATCATTGCATTCTGCTGGGAGATGGTGGTATTACGTGAGGACAAACATCTCAACAAGGTCAATTTGTGAGGCTATCAGAGAACAGCCAGACAATATCATACAGCCAGAACATTCGGTAGCCCCCATAGTTAAAATGGATTGTTGTGCAACAGTGGCCTCCCCTAGTGTTTCTCTTCCTTATCAGTTTGTTGCCTTTATCTAAGCCGTACCATTACCTCTATGCTTTGCTGCCAATGCATCTTACACTATTACCTGAGCTCTTGGCTTCTTCCCAATCTATTTACAGGATCCTTAGTTGGCCGATGTCTATCTGCCTGATAACTGCAATGCATTTGTGAGCCCATCCCTATGCAGGGACTCACAGGAGATCTGTTGATGTTAGAATCTGGAAATGTTCTGGTCTTGTGTACTCAGTGAGAGCTAATCAATGTTAGGCTAACTCTCTTTAATAGCCCACCCGCAAGGCTAAAACCACAGCTAAGCTAGAGAAATAATAGCATCATTGGTTTTTCCACCAGTAAATGCTTACAGTGCTGCAGCAGGTTATCTTTCCCAGACCACACACACACACACCAAGTATTTTTGCACTAAGGCAATTTCTTGCACAATAATACAATTGTAAAGTGATAACTTTGCCATAACTGTTCTGGAAGAAAGTTCTTAAGATTTACAATACCCTGTGTTAGCCAGTTCAGTCAGACCTACTCTCAGTTGTAATCAAACGCTCCATTGTTTAATGCACTGATATGGAAATGCTTGCGTGTTTATATGTTTATGTGTCTTTGTGGCTCAGATCTTGCAGCATTTTGTTTCATTTTAGTCCACAGGTCATGGGTAGGGAGGTTATTCATCTCTTTCAGCTGTGTTGAGCAGAGCAGCGTTGTGCAGAATATTAACTAAACCTTAGGCTGGCAGTGAGTATGGCAGTCTGCGTGTGCATCGTAGCAGTCAGCTCCCCAGGGCACTGCAGCAAGGGAAGTGGGGGCCTCCCCACTCAGCATAGTACACGTTAGAATAAAGAGAATTTAGTCTTTCTGTTTCCATGGAGGTTACTGGAATACTTATTTAACTATCTCTCCCCCTAGAGATTAGAATGTCATTTATGTCCATTTTTATTTGCCTGTCTAGAATAATGAGCCCTGTAGACAGTTGGGGGCTGAAAGCATTTGACAAGCTGCAACAATTAAAAAGGAATCTCATCATTGGGTTTACTGCCATCGTCTGTTACTGTGATGCATCAGGGAAGATTTGATTAAATAAAACTTATCACCACTTTTTACCGTAAACACCAGTGCTGTATTGTTAATGTGGAAATGCAGTCTGGGAATACTTGTTGCTTAAATGTGCCACTTTTTGGTCTTTTTTCGTTTTCAGGACTCATTGGAAATGTGCGCTCGGGAGAATGAGTTTAAGAGCATATGGTTTGCCCTTTGCTATTTTCATGCTGTGGTGGCAGAAAGGAGGAAATTTGGTCCTCAGGGTTGGAACAGGTCATATCCTTTTAACATTGGAGACCTAACCATTTCTATCAATGTCCTCTACAACTACCTGGAGGCTAATCCCAAGGTAAATGTATTTTTTTTATTTTTTTTTCCTGTGTGTTTGCAGCGGATTACAACCCTTTATTTTTTGTGTTCCTAATTGAAAACATAAACTTGTGTGACATCAGCTCCACACCGCAGGCCACATTTTAACAGAAACATCTCAATTTGGTTTTTCCAGGTACCATACGACGATCTGCGCTACCTCTTCGGTGAGATAATGTACGGGGGTCACATCACCGACGACTGGGACCGGCGATTGTGTCGGACCTACCTCGAAGAGTTTATCAAGCCGGAGATGATGGAGGGGGAGCTGTACCTCGCACCGGGCTTCCCCCTGCCTGGAAACACTGATTACAACAGTTACCATCAGGTGGGGCAATTAGGACTGGACTCAAATCAGGCCATTCATTCATTCATCAAGCCATCCATCCATCTTTCTTTATTTTGTTCTATGATTCTTTTGTTCTTTGATTCTTTCTTTTGTTCTTTCTTTTTCTTTTATTCTTTCTTTCTTTCGTTCTTTCTTTCATTATTTCTTTCATTCTGTCTTTCGTTCTTTCATTCATTATTTCTTTCATTCTTTTTGTCATTCTTTCTTTTGTTCTTTCTTTTTTGTTCTTTATTTCTTTCATTCATTCTTTTGTTCTTTCTTTAGTCCTTTCTTTCTTTCTTAGAAACCTATATTCTATTTCCAACATTCATTGAGCAAGAGGTGTGGTACATCCTGGATAAGATCTACTAATATTTCCAACCATCTCATGAAATTTTATATAAACTAAAAAGTAAAGAAAAAACAGTACTGTTACTAAATCAATACAACAATCTACAGAAGCTTAAAGCGTCCCTGACAGGATTTTGTAACTATGCATAAGCTCAACATAATAATAATAATAATAATAATAATAATAAATTCAATTTATACCGCACTTTTCATTAATAAAAATCTAACATAAATATTTTGTATCATTCAACTATGTCCGTTTTTGCAAACAAACGTATACATATATTTAATTTTGATTCAAAATTGATTTTAAATTTTGCGCCGTGTTTATTCATGGGAAATCCGATTACACACGAATGCACCATCTGTGACGTAGTGTGGGGCAGAGGGCTCTGGTCTCTTTAATAGCGGACAATTTAAAACCCGACAAATTTAGCAATTTATGTGAAGATTTGAGCTATTTGTCTTCATTTTGGGAAGCAGAAAATAGTTTGGGTGATGGAACAAGAAACAGCAGGATCTAATTTAGGACTGCAGCCAAATGAGACTCACCATTCAGCCTGAACTTCAGGTGGTGCGACGCGGGGGTCCGAGTGGTGCAGCTTTGTTGCATTCTTGACTAAGTATTTCATCTTTTGGGAAAGTGAAAAGGCTCACTTGTTCACTGATGATATTAGAACACCAAAATGTGACACAACGTAACTGAATTTTTCAAGTAAAAAAAAAAACGTGATCTGCTTGCTAGCTGACACACGCGCACTGACAAGCCCAGGGCTCTGCCCCACAATACGTCACAGATTGTGCATTCGCGTGTAATTAGATTTCCCATGAATAAACACGGCGCAAAGTTTAAAATCAATTTTAAATGAAAATTAAATATATTTCTAAGTTTGTTGGCAAAAACGAACATAGTTTAATGATACAAGATATTCATGTTGAGCCATTTTATGAAAAGTTTAAAAATCATGTCAGTGGGTCTTTAAGCTACAAGTTTAACCTTGAAGAATCAGATATACCCACTACACAGCTGCTTCAGACTGCTGCCATCAGGAAGGAGACTGAGGAGTCTCCAGGCTCGAACCAGCAGACTGAGAGACAGCTCTGTTCATCAGGCAGTCAGAATGCTAAACACTCTGCCTGCTCTGCCTCCCCTCCCATTTGAACTGCCTTAACACTAAAACTTTCTCACATACTATCACTCAACACAAAGTTTTTAACACTAGACTCTGTGTCACCAAACGGGTTTTCACTAAACTCTCGGTCATGTGCTCATACAGTTTGCACTACTTCTCATACTTGCACTAATGTCTGTATTACATCACTGCCTATAATCATAATACTGTTTACATTCTCTGTTTACATTTATTAATACTGTTTACTTTTATTACTACTGCTTACATGTAATTACTACTGTTTACATTTATTTACACTACTCTAATATCTACACCACTGCTGGTACATATACAGTGTGCTCTGAACGGTCTTATTTAGGGATGCCCAATGTGCCTTACTGCATATGCCACTTTTTGCCTCTACAACAACATCAACTACTACCTCATACATATACTGTGTACATTGACTCATACGCTGCTTTGCCACTTTGCAAATGTCAATGCTAGAAACCTTTAGTTTATTTTAGTTATACTTTTTATACTCTTTTTTTATACCACTATGCAAAAAAAAAAAAAAAAAAAAACAACTCAGGACAGTGTTAGTTTTACTATTTTTATGCTTATGTCTATTATTATATGTTTCAGTGTTTCAATGTTTAGATGTTTACTGTTGCACCGAGGGACTGAGAGAAACGCAATTTCGGTCCTGTGTATGTCCTGCACTGTACATATTGCAGATCTGACAATAAAGTTGACTTTGACTTTGACTTTTTGACTTTGATATTAACTGTGTTATAACTCTCAGTTACAGTACAAGAAAGTGTAAAGATTACATCCTCTAAATGTCCCCTTGGGGTTGGGAGTGGAAGGTATGTAGCCCCCTGCAAATTAGTGATAGTCTAATGCCCCTTTTCCACCGGTCGGCACGGGTCGGATATTACGTCATATGTGCGTCGCAGACACCCACTTTATGCCTTCCCCACCGGATATTCCGAGCTGCGCCGCACCAGATTTTTGGTGTGGTTTCAGAGGGGTGACAACGCGTGCTCACCCACGCCGGAAGGAGGAGTCTGTGTGGACTCGAGCTGTTTTCACGGAAGCGAGGGAAGCGAACACGGAAGGACTTTACATGATAGACACGGTAAAAACAATTATTTGTTTTTAAAATTATAGCAAAGATGGGTCTTCAGCTGAACGTGTCCTTAATAAAATCACGTACTGCTCAAAACTGCAGGATTTTAAAAAGTAGGATCGCCACGAGCAACGCGCGCGGGCGGCTTTATGTCTTTAAAATGTAGCTCAATGAACAGATATAAAAATATATTTCATAGCTGACTTTATACCACGAGGGTTCCTGATTAACCGTCCTTTAATAATGTCACGTAGTGATCAAATCTGCTGCATTTAAAGTAGGTTCGCTTTGACTTCTTCCAAACCTTAGCGTGCGCTACGAAAATAAATTATAAAAATCAAATATAAATTCAAATAACTCCAACAGGTTATAGTCAGTAAATGATGAATATCATGTGATTACACTGTGTTAGTTTGGATAATATCAGTGGTGTTTTTTTTAGGTATTTCATGATTTGTGTTACAAAGTACTAGGGCGAAAAAAATCGAAGCTAGCTTGACACATTTATGTCTATAAAACATTGAATATTAATTCAAATAACTCAAACAGGATATAGTCAGTACTTGAACATCTTGTGATTGTTAATTTGGATAATATCAGTGGTGTGTTTTTTTAGGTATTTCATGATTTGTGTTACAAAGGACTAGGGCGAAAAAAATCGAAGCTAGCTTGACACATTTATGTCTATAAAACATTGAATATTAATTCAAATAACTCAAACAGGATATAGTCAGTACTTGAACATCTTGTGATTACACTGTGTTAATTTGGATAAAATCAGTGGTGTAGTTTTTTAGGTATTTCATGATTTGTGTTACAAAGTACTAGGGCGAGAAAAAATTGAAGCTAGCTTGACACATTTATGTCTATAAAACATTGAATATTAATTCAAATAACTCCAACAGGATATAGTCAGTACTTGAACATATTGTGATTACACTGTGTTAATTTGGATAATATCAGTGGTGTGTTTTTTTAGGTATTTCATGATTTGTGTTACAAAGTACTAGGGTGAAAAAAATCGAAGCTAGCTTGACACATTTATGTCTATAAAACATTGAAAAAAAAAACTGTTTCTGGACTAAATTAACCACATTTTTCTTTTACAGTCAATAGAAGAAAATCACCAGAACTGAACACCCTGTGTCGTCTTCTGGAGGAAGCCGTGAGACACCAGATGGAAATTCGTTAATTCTGTTTGTCACTTCAAACTTCTCCTATTAAACGTTATATTTTCTTAAGTGGTGTCCTGGAACATTCAATTTCCTAAACTTATTTTACAATGTAAAGTGTGTATAGTGTTTAAATCCATACTGGAAGTTAAGAGAACTTTCCATTTGCATTTGACCTTTAAAGAATCATAAGATAAAGATTATTAGAATCTGCTCAACTGTTATTACGTTATAAATTATTTGGTTCTAGGATGAAGTCATACAAAAAATGTCAAAAATTAAAAGTGGCCAAAGTCCTTTGGACAGTTTAAAGTTAAAGTTCACAGACCATCCATCTACCCATCCATAATCCATCCATCATCTGCGCCCAGCAGCAACTTTACCAAGGAGACACACGCATCAACATCCACCGCCTTCAGCTCCTCAAGGTGTTCACAGAGTGACCATCCATCCATCCATCATCAACAAAGCTGTTATTGCTAGTATCACTCATGCTGCATTCCAGTTGCCTCGTATTCTGGAAACTGGGAAGTGGTAGTGACGTCATTTCCCAAGCTACCACTTGAAAACACGTTCGGGTTCTCCCAGTGGAAAATCAAGATGGACGCACGCTTTGTTTTTGTTTGCTGATTCCGAATATAATAAATTATTAACCAGATATGCACTCCTGACACAGAATATGTCAGAGGAGGATGATGACCGCCAAAGGTAATTGATTTAATGTATTTTTTTCTCTAATTCTTTAATGTAAATCCATCCATCCATCCATCCATTTTCTTCCGCTTATCCGGGGTCGGGTCGCGGGGGTAGCAGCCTAAGTAGGGAGGCCCAGACTTCCCTCTCCCCAGCCACTTGGAGCAGCTCCTCTGGGGGAATCCCAAGGCGTTCCCAGGCCAGCCGAGAAACATAGTCCCTCCAGCGTATCCTGGGTCTTCCTCTGGGTCTCCTCCCGGTGGGACATGCCCGGAACACCTCACCAGGGAGGCGTCCAGGAGGCATCCTAACCAGATGCCCGAGCCACCTCAACTGGCTCCTCTCGATGTGGAGAAGCAGCGGCTCTACTCCGAGTCCCTCCCGGATGACTGAGCTTCTCACCCTATCTCTAAGGGAGAGTCCAGCCACCCTGCGGAGAAAACTCATTTCAGCCGCTTGTATCCGAGATCTTGTTCTTTCGGTCATAACCCAAAGCTCATGACCATAGATGAGGGTGGGAACGTAGATCGATCGGTAAATTGAGAGCTTTGCCTTTTGACTCAGCTCTCTCTTCACCACGACAGACCGGTACAGCGCCCGCTTCACTGCGGACGCTGCACCTATCCGCCTATCGATCTCACGCTCCAGTTTTCCCTCATTCGTGAACAAGATCCCGAGATACTTAAACTCCTCCACTTGGGTAAGGACCTCCTCCCCGACCCGGAGAGGGCATGCTACCCTTTTCCGGCTCAAGACCATGGCCTCGGATTTGGAGGAACTGATCCTCATCCCGGCCGCATCACATTCAGCTGCAAACCGCTCCAGCGAAAGCTGTAGATCACGAGCTGATGAAGCCAATAGGACCACATCATCTGCAAAAAACAGAGAAGCGATTCTAAGGCCACCAAAACGGATCCTCTCAACACCTTGGCTGCGCCTAGAAATTCTGTCCATAAAAGTTATAAACAGAATCGGTGACAAAGGGCAACCTTGGCGGAGTCCAACTCTCACCGGAAACGAGCCTGACTTACTGCCGGCAATGCGGACCAAGCTCTGACACCGGTCGTACAGGGACCTAACAGCCCATATCAATGGGCCTGGTACCCCATACTCCCGGAGTACCCGCCACAGAACCCCCCGAGGGACGCGGTCGAATGCCTTTTCCAAGTCTACAAAGCACATGTAAACTGGTTGGGCAAACTCCCACGCACCCTCCAGGACCCTGTTGAGGGTGTAGAGCTGGTCTAGTGTTCCACGACCAGGACGAAAACCACACTGCTCCTCCTGAATCCGAGGTTCGACTATCCGACGGACCCTCCTCTCCAGAACCCCTGAATAGACCTTACCAGGGAGGCTTAAGAGTGTGATCCCTCTATAGTTGGAACACACCCTACGGTCCCCCTTTTTGAATAGGGGAACCACCACCCCAGTCTGCCAATCCAAGGGAACTGCCCCCGATGTCCACGCGATATTGCAGAGTCGCGTAAGCCAACACAACCCCACAACATCCAGAGCCCTAAGGAACTCAGGACGAATCTCATCCACCCCCGGAGCCTTGCCACCGCGGAGCTTTTTAACCACCTCGGCGACCTCAGCACCAGAGATTGGAGAGCCCGATCCAAAGTCCCCAGGCTCCGCTTCCTCAGTGGAAGACGTGCCAGTAGGATTGAGGAGGTCTTCGAAGTATTCCGCCCACCGACTCACAACATCCCGAGTTGAGGTCAACAGCACGCCATCCCCACCATAAATGGTGTTGGTCGCGTACCGCTTTCCCCCCCTGAGACGCCGGATGGTGGACCAGAATCGCCTCGAAGCCGTACGGAAGTCATTCTCCATGGCCTCTCCGAACTCCTCCCACGCCCGAGTTTTTGCCTCAGCAACCACCCGAGCCGCATGCCGCTTGGACTGCCGGTACCTATCTGCTGCTTCCGGGGTCCCACAGGCCAAAAAGGCCCAATAGGACTCCTTCTTCAGCTTGACAGCATCCCTCACCGCCGGTGTCCACCACCGGGTTCGAGGGTTGCCACCACGACAGGCACCAACAACCTTGCGGCCACAACTCCGATAAGCTGCCTCGACAATAGAGGCGCGAAACATGGCCCACTCGGGCTCAATGTCCCCCGCCTCCCTCGGAACGTGTTCAAAGCTCTCCCGGAGGTGGGAGTTAAAGCTCCGTCTTACGGGAGACTCTGCCAGACGTTCCCAGCAGACCCTCACAATACGTTTGGGTCTGCCAGGTCTGACCGGCATCCTCCCCCACCATCGGAGCCAACTCACCACCAGGTAGTGGTCAGTTGACAGCTCCGCCCCTCTCTTCACCCGAGTGTCCAGGACATGCGGCCGCAGATCAGATGAGACGACAACAAAGTCGATCATTGAACTACGGCCTAGGGTGTCCTGGTGCCAATGTAAATCATTGGGAAAAAAGAAAAACTGGCTTTACAGCTAAGAAAACAAAAACAAACATATTAACTTCACTGTGTGATTAAATACACGCAACAACATTTTAGAGCTGTTATTTTAGTAAAATTTTAGGTATTTACTTACTGAAGACGCGAGTATCCGCCATCTTGAAATCGAAACTGGGGGCAGAAAAAATTCTCCCACTATACGAGTGGGAGTTTACCACTAGAGGGGGCGTTCCGGTTTCAATCTACCACTGGGAACTGGGAAATTTCCACAATACGAGGTAAATGGAACGCAGCATTAGCCCCTTGTGAATAGTAAACAACCATCAGGGTGCTAACGATCCATCGTTAGGCTGATGGTCCTCCTTAATGTTGAAATATGTAGAGTGACTGAAATGAAGTTTTTGGGTGTAATCATAGATGATAAAATGTCATGAAAACAGCACATAAATTCTGTTAAAACTAAAATTTCCAAATCCATAGCAGTTTTATATAACTAAAGGATTTATTGAATGATAAAGCCTTGTATTTGCTGTATACCCTATTGTCCCTATTGAGTTTGTTGATTCCTATAAATATCTGGGTATCCTGATCGATTCACATCTCTCTTTTAAACTCCACGTGGAAAACCTAGTGAAGAAATTGAAAGTTAAACTGGGTTTCTTTTTCAGAAACAGATCATGTCTAACACTGAATGTTAGGAAACGCCTTGTATCTGTGACTTTCCTTCCCTCCATTGATTACGGTGACATTCTCTACATGAATGCTCCTACAAGCACCCTGCGGATGTTGGATGTGGTCTATCATGGTGCACTAAGATTCATAACTGGTTGTGATTATCGTACCCACCACTGCACCCTGTATTCACTGGTTAATTGGACATCATTAACCTCACGCAGACTCTTCCACTGGTACATCTTCATCTTTAAATCACTTCTTGGTCTGCTGCCCTCATACATCTCCTCCTACATGTCTTTGCGTGAGTGCAGCTACAGTGTGCGCTCTCAGGACATGATTACCTGCAGTGTTCCGTCAGTGAGGACTGAACTTGGAAAAAGGGCCTTCTCCTACTCTGCTCCTGCTTCATGGAATATCTTACAAAAAGATCTGAAGCTCTCGACCTTGACTTCTCTAAATGGTTTTCAGAATCTGTTGGAATCCTGGCAAAAACCAATGCAGATTTGTTCCTGTCTTTGATTTTATACGTCTACCTTATAATGTTTTGCTAGTTTTTTGATACTTTGTTAAAAAAAAAAAATATATATATTTTGTTTTTTTCTCTCTTTTTGTTTTCTATTGTTTATTGTTTGTTTGTTTATTGTTTAATGAAATTCTATCACTGCTGTTCATTGTTCTTTAGTTTTAGCAGGTCGCTTTTGTAAATGAGCCCATGAGGTTCAAAAGATTTACCTGACTAAATAAAGGTTGAATGAAAAAAAAAATACCGGTAATACAATTATTGTACCACATTTAATTTATTGTGTTGATGTTTGGTGAACAGCATGCAAAACGATAACAAAGCCTATTTTTATCCTACAAAAAAGAGCCATAAGGATTATAACAAGAATGCATTATCGTCCCGTACCTACAAGTATATTATTTTGTAAATTGAAACTACTGAAGTTTTATGATTTGGTGGAATACAATATTTTCCTATTAATGTATAAAGCACAAAATAATACACTACCTTCAAATATTCAAAAGCATTTTGTAAAAAGGAAAAGTCATTACAATCTCAAGGGAACAGACATTTTTGTTAAACCAAAGCATAGAACTTGTTTAAAGGGCCGGTTTACTTTGACATATGGAATAGGTTTGTGGAACAGTTTGGAAAATGATGTGAAAAAAGCAAAGTCTATGTCTTTATTTAAGAAAATGATTAAGAAGAAATTCCTAAAAAGATATATATAAATGTTAAAATACTAAATGTAATATAAATCGGCAAATTATTATGAGTTATTAATGTTGTTCATGAATAATCATTGTGTGAACTGATTGTTTGAATGGATTTTTTTGGTTTAAAGATGGGGCAGATATATAAGAATTTTATTCTTCTTCTGCTTCCTTTCATTTTAAATCTTGTTTTTTTTTCTATATATAATTTGAAATGGTCTTTTTTGTGGTTTATATTAAAGGAGACCACATATAGGTATTTACATTTTTTATGTTATGTCTGTGTGCTATCTTGACAATATTAATTCATTTTAATACACAAAATAATTCTTAGATAATTAATTATACCCTTTTTAATTCTGCCATTTTTAACTTTCGTTTTGAACGACCGGTTTCTTGAAGTCCACGCCCTTCAACGATCTGTTAACGCCCTCTGTAACAGCCAGTATCTGTAATGTGTTGTTGTTTTAAAATTAGCTCTTTTTTTATTACTCATTTGACTTACTGTTAGTGCTAGCTTAAGATAACTTACCGAAACCCGTCTGAGCGCGCCGCAATTTGCTGCTCCTTTTAGCATGAGACCACCCGAATCCGAAGCTAATGTTAGCTTGTTCCTCTTCCGGTGTTCGCCAGCTCCGCTCGTTGCACGCGGAGATTTTGGGAGTTATCGCTGTTCCAGTCAAGACAACACAAAGTTCACCAAGTGTCTCCCGTAAATTAATCCGTAAGGAGAAGGTCCTCGCTGCTGCGAGCCTGCTGCGAGGCTGAAATGAGGCTGTACAGTTGAAGCTCCGCTCCATCGCGCCAGAAGAGGGTCCCGTCGCAACCGGTCCCTACGCCGGGGGTCCGCTCGTTTAATTTTTGCCGGCTGCGCGTTGGGAGCGATCGCAAATACACTAAAAATTGAACTAAAACATAAAAATAACAATTATACTTTATTTATAAAGCCATTTAAAAAAACACAGCTGCAACAAAGTGCTGTACACATGAAATTAAGAACATATAAACAAAAGATGAGATGAAATCATGAAAAACAACAGTCATGTGTTTAATACAGAAGTGGGTTGAGCCTAACCAGGGGTTGCTAGGTGAGGGGCTGGACTCAGGTTTGAGGTGATTGGCTACGGCTTGTGACGTCAATAACTGCAGGAAGTGTGAATCCAGGTGTATTTATCAAAAATAAATAAATCTACTTAGAGTAAATAAACCACTGGGTGCATTTTTTTGGCACAAGGACTGTTTTTTTATGAAGTAAATACCCAAAGTTGAGTAAAAAAAAACATTAAAAAGTGAATTTTGCATCTGTGGTCCCCTTTAAAAATGAATAAAAAAATAAAATAATAATAATCACGTGAGCAGCTGGTTTTGGCTGTCAGCAGCAAACTGGTTGATCCACTATGAGAATGTGCTATTTATAAGACTGAGCTGAATACAGCTCCTCAGACTGAAGAAGTCTTTCGGACGAAAGACGAAACGTTTCTACTTTTTTTGTTTTTGTTTTGTTTTACTTTGTTTTGTTTTTTGAATGTCCAGAGGACCACACAACTTTTTTTAGATCTAAGCAGTAGTCTTTGCTTCAGATTTTTCTTACAAAGTTCCTTGGGAGCCAGAAAGGAGTTGTTTGATTTGTATTTAATTTCCCCTCAGTCTTTGAGCTGCTCAGTGAACACATACTGACGGCTATAGTGGCTCCAGTGGGAAAAACTGAAGCTTTTTACGGTTGGCTGTCACAACACAACTGGGCCGAGGCTGAGCATGGCTGAGATTTGGTCTTAAGAACCAGAGCCTTAAAGGCCTGTGCCTCCCCGAACGTGCCCAAGGCCATCACTTCCCTCACAACCATCTGAAGCTAACTTTGAGAGGTGAAGGGTGCTAATAGACCAAAGGAGAACACAACAGCTTAGCATTTTTGCTTTCTGCTTTTTTCGACTTATACATACATGTAGGCTATCAGTTAATGTTATCTAGTAAGTATTAAGATCAAACAATTTGACCACACTGTCTGGAAAAAAAGCCATCATATTTTTACATTTTGAAAATACATTAGAATATAGTTTTATTCATTGTAAGTGCCCAACAAAAAGCCCTTTTTTTGTCCCATCATGAAGCAAAAATATGGAATTGGAAATACTCTCTGTCCATCTTTCCATCTGTCTGTCCATCCTTCCTTCCATGTATGATGTGAGTGTGATAGCTTGAAAAATAAGTGAGGTACCAACTTCCATTTTGGTGTGTGAGTGACTACATCTAGGTTGAAGAAAGTTTCCAACAAAAGGTTGGAACAACAAATACATTTATGCCTCAATTCTTCGACACAGTTTAACTCCAACCCACTTGAATATCTTGAACCAATTCCATTACAATTTGTTTTCATCCTGTTTAATTTCAGTCCAGAAAAACTACAATTATCCATTCTTCAAATTCCTCAGCGACGGGGGACACTGGCATACCACTGGTTTCCCAGTTGAATCTTCATTTGCATTAACTTTCAAAGCATATTTCTTACACACCAGCAAATGGAAAATACAGACCATGTCAGCACTTTTCATGTCTGACCACTGCTCAAAGGTGATGATGGAACAATGGATTTGCCAGTTTGGAAATACATACTGTATAAAATTGATGAACTTTTTAAATTAACCCACTCACAATGCCCTCAGCAGCTAAGCAACTTCAGAAAACACATAAATAGCTATGACTTTGTCAATTTTGTTGAGATAAAATTTGATGTAGTAGTTGAGGGTCATCCTCAACAGACATTGACAACACATCTTGAAAGATATGGCACATAACGTATTTTACAATGTTTGACTAAAATGACTTTAATGCTGTCCTTTCTCATTAAAAGATGATCCGTTTAAAATTCTGGCATGAAATGATTCTGGGGTGGCACGGTGGGGCAGTTGGTAGAGCTGTTGCCTCTCAGCGAGAAGGTCGCTGGTTAAAATCCCGACCCGGGCCTTTCTGGGTGGAGTTTGCATGCTCTCTCAGTGCTCCATGAATTTTCCACGTGTACTCCAGTTTCATCCCACAGACCAAAAACATGCCTGTCAGTCTGATTGGTAACTCTAAATTGTCCCTAGGTGTGAGTGAGAGAGTGAATGTTGTTTCTCTCATTTGTCTCTATGTGTCCATTTGATGGATTAGAGACCTGTCCAGGGTGTCCCCCGCCTCTCGCACAGTGACAGCTGGACATGGGCACCAGTGTCCCCAGCGACCCAAAAAGAAAGAAGCGGGTAAAGATGATGGATGGATGAAATGTTTCAGTTGATGCATTCAAGCAATGTTAGACTTTTAATTGACCTTGAGTTTTTAAATTTCACTCCAATACATTTTTAAATATCTGGTTCCATCCTTTGTCAGTGTCAGAATATACAAATAAAAACACAAGGGGAAAAATGTGGTACCAGTTAGACAGGAAAAAATCCAACTTATCTATGTCTTTATTTTTAATTAGGAAAAATCTAAGTGTATGTTAAGAATAGTGGTTTATGGGTCCATTCAAGAATAATGTTTTTTTCTTCTAAAACGTGGCATTTCTTCACAGAAATCTTAAAACTGTTGTTGTAGCATTTCTGGTAATGAAACATTAATTCTCAGTTCTTGTACTTTTTTCCTCCATCTTCAGTACATTGATGACAGCTTACCACCGGAGTCACCTTACCTGTACGGTCTTCATCCCAACGCTGAGATCGGTTTCCTCACACAAACATCAGAGAAGCTTTTGCGCACTTTGCTGGAAATGCAGCCCAGGGATGAAGGAGTCAGAGAGGGAGGTGGGACGACAAGAGAGGAAAAGGTATACTCTATGACCCTGAAATAACAGTTTGGCAAAATAAAAAAAGATACATTGTAGAGATTTATTAATTATTATTATTATTAGTATTATTATAGAGTTTATGAAACATTAGTAGTAACTGGTGAAGTTTCTCCATGACCTTGAAGAGTCACCAGAAAATTCTACATGATGGGCCACAGCTTTACTGCTTACAAACTCTGCAGGGTTTTTAAAAAGTTAACATCTTTCCGCATTGGTTTTGTAATGATTTAATAACAAATCTTTATGGTTACATATCTGTTTGTTTTAACAAATTGAATTTTATGTGCCCTTTCTGCAGTATACTTTATAACCAAGCAACATTTCTTCCAAAGAAAACAAATAAAGAATGTTGAACCTCAAAATTATATTCACAATATTTGTAATGACAATTCTGTTACTATTAATATTCATCCATCCGTTATCTTTACGCGCTTCTTTCTTTTTGAGTCACGGGGGTCACTGGTGCCCAAATACAGCAGTCACTGTATGAGAAGTGGAGACACCCTGGGCAGGTCTCCAGTCCGTCACAGTTTTAAAAGTACAGTAGTACTTTTAATAAATGTGTTTAAATAGCTTAAAATATTGTTTTTGTAATGTTGCAGTCCACTGAAACCCATTACATCAGAGAGTTTATATTTGTCAGATGTAAACGTACCTATTTTTGCTCTGAAACCATGATTTGGTCTCTGTGGGCTGTCTGGACAGTCTGTGGACAGCAGAGACTCCTACTAGCAGGATGTCTGTAGCATTCACTTCAGTACCAGCTCTAATAAACACACATTTTGTAATAAATAATACCTTAAGCTTGATGTGCTGTTTTCCTAATGGAGGTGTTTACCCAGAGCGAACGGACTGAGAACAACAGACTCTAAACCCTTTAGAATGTAAAGTGATTCATTTACAGTGATTATGGTTGTATACACTATGTACAGTGGAAATGTCCGGGACACCCAGGAAGGGAAGGAGAGACGTCAGAAGCAGGAGCAGTTAGATAATGCAGGTTGTAGATTTCTTACAGGACACTTGTAGAAGGGCAGCATAGAGAAGAAGGCTGATAGTTCCAGGTTAGAGGAAGTCCTGCTGAATGGAGTTCAGGCGGAGCGTGGAGGCTAGTGTTTAGAAGGCATAAGAGCAGTTGGAGAAGACACACAAGTAAGGTTTGTAATTCACAGGTAGGCACAGGGGTTGAGGAATCGAGGACAGCCACAGAGGTCCAGGACATGAGGCTTAGGAAGCAGGTTCTGTACAAAGGTGAGGAATAACACAAGGAGGCTGACAGCAAAATACCAGAATGTAAGTAATGGTCCAGCAATGAAGGAAGCTCTTCTGCAGCCTCTTATAGTCCTGGCCCCCGCTAGTGGGATGACTTTCAGCTGTTGGTGGTTGGCTGCGCCTCTGGACTCAGGAACCTGCAGGAAGAGCTGACAACCCTACAGCTATGGTTCTAATTCCTTTAGGCACAATTTACACACAACCACATTCTTCCTGATGCATGCTCAATAATCCAGGTAGAAAAATATAAAAAGGCTAAGTCTGGTCCTCTGGAAGGGTTCAAAAAACAAACAAAAATGTGTAGAAATGTTTTGTCTTTCATCTGAAAGACTTCTTCAGTCTTATTCAGACTGAAGAAGCTGTCGGATGTAAGACTAAACGTTTCTACAATTTTTTTTGTTTGTTTTTTTTGAACCCGTCCAGAGGACTTAACTTTTTTAAACCACATTCTTCTTCACGTTACCATGAAGATTTTTATTAAATGTTCCAAGTAACAAACAAATCATAGCCAGAGCATTCCTCTTGTTCTCCACAGCAGAACCCAAGCTCAGAGCAGCTGACAAACAAACTTTAGGTGCGTTTCTGTCTCTTACAGAGCTGCAGCAGTGTTTCTGATGTGCCAAGAAGTGTGGAACTGAGAAGGTGCAATCAACTGAGTACATTTTTAATGCATTCTTTCTTCTGTAAAAATGTTATCATAATCAATGTCTTAAAGTCCCGGCTCTAAAATTTATGTTTGAGCCCCAAAGGATATTATGTTATGTTGTTTACAGGGTCAAAAGTGAAATGAAATGGTCAAGATGAGAAGAACTGATTTCAATGTGTATTTATTCTACCTTTTTGTCTTGGACTTAATAAAAAGCCATTTTAGGGATCAAAATGTGCACAAAGTTGTCAAATGACCAAAATGTAAAAAAATAATAATAAATAGAATACATTTTCGGTTGGCTAACCTCACCTTCATACCAACCTTCCTATAGCACATAGCCTAGGATCTGTAAAAGGTCACTGGCAGAAATGACCTAAAGCCAACATGAAGTGCATGGCTAGACCTCAAAATTGGGCTTCTCATGATAAAATGTGACACTGTTCTAATTTAAACATTAATCTTCAGGTTTCCCTCAAGGCTTACATTTTAATCACAGTTGGTTCCTCAACACATGTCAGTATTTGATAATTGCCTTAACCCTGCTCACTGGTAACAGGAAGTTACATACTGTATTTTACTTGAGAACAGCCTTCTCTGATTTGAAGATAAATTGGTGTTTCTTGGGATTAGGTATTGGGATTATATGCTGTTTGGTATGGTCTTGGCAGCACAACAAGTTTTATATCACACCATGACAATAAATGTTGGTACAAATCCCATATGTTTTGTCCATTCTTTACCAAACTTGACCAAAATTAAAACAAGAATACCGCATGCAGCACATTATACACCCATTGACAAACTGTTATACCAGGTTCCTCTTGTAAATGAGTCTTCGAAGCTCAATGGGAACTAACCTGTATAAATAAAGGTCTAATATAAAAATTGTACAGCAATACAACAATTTATAGCTATGACTCAGACAATAAAATACATTGTCTACACTTGATCTTGATTTGTGAGCTTGACCTTGAAGCTGGGATGATGAAAAGCATATGTAACAATCAATCTAATGATTATGCACGTGTGTATGAAGTTTTAACAAAATATCTTTAGTGGATCAGAAGTTATGGGTGGGATGAGAAAATTATATACGTACAGATGCAGACAATACATCTCCCTTATGGGCATATAAAAATTATTCTACAGTAGTCCTAGACATATTTACATTACCAAATCATGTAGACAAGTTTATTTTTAATTTGTGCTTTGGACACATATTTGCTTTGTGACGGAAGTTAGTATAAATTGATGTGACACTGTTTGATCTGCTGGCGTGGCGTCTCATGTTTGATATACGCCCCGGTCTGAATGGACCCTATCGTCATAATCAAAGCAGATTTTTTGTGCTTGTTCCAGTTTTCCACTTCAGATTTTACATATGTTTTATATACCTTAGATTTTATAATTCGTTGAACAAAAGTCAATTCAGCTTAAGAAAAAACATCCTGTTTTATGCAGTTCATTGCAGCAAGTTTAAACAATTTTATTTTATTTATGTCTTGCACGTTGGGCTAGGTCAGAGAACAGCCTGACAAAACACTTTCAGTAATCTGCATCCCAAAAATTCCTTCCAGAGATTTCTGGGTTGCCATCTTGAACTTGCTTCCTCCGTCACCCAACCATTGATAAGTAAAATGGAAAGATGGAGTATTTATGAAACATTTCTTTCTCTGCTTTAATCAAAAATCTAACCCAGCCTTTTCCCTAAGACTAAACCTGGCAACCCTACAAAAAATACAGATAGAAAGGCTAATTTCAGCTTATGGATCAAGGATCTTGTTTACGGCCAAACCACCCTGAACTCACCCGAACTTTGGACCACTTGAATCATTTGGAATATTGGAAATAACAGACTTCTAAAGTAAAAATAAAAAAAATAAAAAATAAATTGTTACATGACTGACATTATAGAACTTTGATGTATGTATGTACAATATACATTGAATTGTGAATATTTTTGAATGAATTATTTTTTATAATAAAAGAAAGAAGAAAAAAACTCACCCGATCTCATCTGATCTTGTAAACTAAGCAGTGTCGGGTCTGGTTAGTTGGATAGGGGACCACCTGGGAATACCAGGTACTGCAAGTTGTGGCCGAGATGGGATAGAGGTAGGGCAGCTGACTTGGGACCAGAAAGTCACAGGTTGAACTCCCCACCATGCCCACATATCATGGTATCCTTGAACAAGACACCCAATCCCTAATTGCTCCCTGGGCACTTACATAGCTGCCTGCTGCTCCACCTGGGTGTGTCTCAGAAGTGATGGGTTAAATCCAGATAACTCATTTCATCATTGTATAAAAACATACGATGATGACAACAAACACTTACTTAAAGTCTTTCCATCTCTGAAATAATCTTTAACAATGCATCTGCTAGAAATATATTGTGTGTCCTTTTCATCTTTATTCTTACGTTTACCTTTCAAATGTGGTGGAAAACGTTAAAACTTCCTTAACAATTTGAAAACGTGTTTTACCTTCAACATGCTTTCACAGTGTATGTTATTACAACCCTAATTGAAATATATGAATGAGAGTATATTGACTCAATAAGGACTTGGACACAGAGCTGATGAAAGGCTAGACATTTATTTGAAGACAACATGATGCTATGTGAACTTTTGTCTTGCATGCGGGTGACTGTATCACCGAACCATGAATATATGATGACAGCAGGTGACATTTTCTCTGCTTCCTGCACACGGAATTGAAACTAATTTTCACACCGACTGTTTGGGGCCTCAGACAGCTCAGAGGGAAAATGGGATGTGGTGACATTTTTTTGTTGGGTTCTCTGGTTTGGTTCACTCTGAAATAACGCTTGTTTGATGGCAAAAGTTAAAATAGGTTCCCTTAGAGAGATTGTAGTCTTTTTAAAATATTTTCTTTATGAAGTGAGTATCACTTTCTCACAACCACTAATAGGGGTTTGGGTCGTGAGTGTTCATTTTGCTTAAAAGTCATTTATGCTGCTACTTTTGTTTGAAACAAGCTGTAAAATTACATTACATGATTTTTTTTTAAAGGTCATGATTATTTTCACGCTTGTGAATAGTGTAAAGCTTAAACATGTAGAAATACCTACAGGTAGTCCCCGACTTACGAGCGAGTTCCGTACCTGCGAGTCGCTCGTAAGACGAAAATTCGTACGTCGGAACATGAAACACGTGTTCTCGTAAGTCCGGATTTTCGGTCGTAAGTCGGAAAATTTAAGCTAGCGCTACTACGAACACTCGTTTTTCATCAAAAACGTTCATACTAGTTCATGAACATGCTCAGAAACGTGTTTCCAAATGGTTAGCTAACACACTTTCATCTAAAAACACAAAAAAGTGCTGTATTTTTTACAAATTTACTGCTCGTTCGCCAGCTCGTAAGTCCGGGACCTCGTATGTAAGGGCGCTCGTAAGTCGGGGACTACCTGTATTTTACAATCACAGGAGCAATAGATGTTTTATTAAATCCAACAACTTCCTGTTCTTT
>JBBPBX010001604.1:0-13213 GCA_038048925.1 Garcialebias charrua | reverse complement strand
AAAGGCTACTAAACCAGATCAGGGCTGGAGAAGGGGAATTTAATACATTGGTGTTGCATACAAAACAGTCAGTTGCCGGCCAGTTTATTGTGCGACAAGAGTATGCTTACACTGTCACAATTTTGAGCTTTGCAGGGGTATGCCCTGCGGGCATCTGCTTCAGCTCTAATCCGGTACATGCAGACTTCCACAGACTGAAGTACACCCGAGTACTTCTTCTTCTTCTTCTTTCAGCTTTTCCCTTTTCAGGGGTCGCCACAGCGAGTCATCCTCCTCCACCTCACTCTGTCCTCTGCATCCTCTGTCCTCACTCCAACTACCTTCATGTCCTCTCTAACTGCATCCATATATCTCCTCTTTGGCCTTCCTCTGTGTCTTTTTCCTGGCAGCTGCATTTCTAACATCCTTCTACCAATATACCCACTGTCCCTCCTCTGGACATGTCCAAACCATCTCAGTCTGGCCTCCCTAACTTTATCTCCCAGTTGTTCAACATGTGCTGTACCTCTGATGATCTCATTCCTGATCTTATCCATCCTTGTCACTCCTAAGGAGAACCTCAGCATCTTCATTTCTGCTACTTCCAGTTCTTTCTCCTGTCTTTTTGTCAATGACACTGTCTCCAGACCATACAACATAGCTGGTCTCACCACTGTCTTGTAAACTTTTCCTTTGACCTTTGCTGACACCTTTTTGTCACAAATCACTCCTGAAACTTTTCTCCATCCACTCCATCCTGCCTGGACTCTCTTCTTCACCTCTTTACCACATTCCCCATTTTCCTGGACAGTGGACCCCAAGTACTTGAAGTCCTGCACCTTTGTGACCTCTGCTCCTTGTAGCCTCACTGTTCCACTGGCCTCCCTCTCATTCACACACATGTACTCTGTCTTACTACGGCTGACTTTCATTCCTCTTCTTTCAAGTGCATACCTCCACCTCTCCAAGTTCTCTTCCACTTGTTCCCTGTTCTCACCACAGATCACAATGTCATCTGCAAACATCATAGTCCATGGGGATTCCTGCCTGACCTCATCTGTTAGTCGGTCCATCACCAGAGCAAACAAGAAGGGGCTCAGAGCCGATCCTTGATGCAATCCCACCTCCACATTGAAGCTATCTGTCACTCCTACAGCACATCTCACCACTGTCCTGCTGTCTTCATACATGTCCTGTACCAGTCTAACATACTTTTCTGCCACTCCAGATTTCCTCATGCAATACCACACCTCCTCTCTTGGCACCCTGTCATATGCTTTTTCTAAATCCACAAACACACAATGGAGTTCTTTCTGACCCTCTCTGTACTTCTCTATCAACATCCTCAAAGCAAAGATGGCATCTGTGGTGCTCTTTCTTGGCATGAAACCATACTGCTGCTCACAGATAGTCACCTCTTGTCTAAGTCTTGCTTCCACAACTCTCTCCCAGATCTTCATTGTGTGGCTCATCAACTTAATTCCCCTGTAGTTGCTACAACTCTGTACATCACCCTTGTTCTTAAAAATGGGAACCAGCACACTTCTTCTCCATAGGCATTTTCTCACCCTCAAATATTCCATTAAATATTTGAGTCAAAAACCTCACTGCCACCTCTCCAAGACATTTCCAAACCCTTAAGAGTTCTGTTAATAATGGTACAATCATTCAGTTCCCTCAGGTGAGAGGGAAACACTCTTGTGCCGAGGTCGACCTGGAACAGCTCCAGAAAGAATCTGAGAGTCCTGAAATGATGACATGTTTATTCAGCTGGGTACCTCTGATAGGTCTGCAGACTTCCTTGGTGGAAGGGGAAGGGAGGGGGCAAAGCATCGATTTACAGGACCTCCAGGCGAATTGAGATAAGGTGTCCAGTCAAGGCTAGCTGGGGAGCTGAATTCAGATAAGGAACTATTGTTTTGGGAACTGGCAGAACTTTATTGGTTCATATCTGCCTTGAGTCTTTGCTGGTCCTCTCGGATCACTAACATCCAGATTAAGTGGACAGAAGCAGGCAGTCTGACTGGGCTAGATTTGCTGCTGATGACTTCCTTGTTTGTTGATAGACCAGGAACCAGCCAAGTCCAAAAAGCAAGAAACCAGTTATTATAAATCCAATTGTATATGCATTCTTGGCATTATTCTTCTTGTCGAGAAAAGTCAGCTCGCCTGAAGTTTGTCCTCTCACCGAGAAAGTTTTATCAATTGCATTGAGAGACCAGATCCATAGCAAAAAAACTACTGTTTGGAAGATATGTAAAGAGCCTCTGAAGGAGTTTCACAGACAGGACAGAGCAAAGCGGAGGAGGAACAGGAGAGGGAATGCGTCCTCCCTTGACAAGAGCAAGTGATGAAGTGGCAGAGTATTAGACTGAGATCTGAGAAGGGACAAACCTGTAGTCATTTGGAGCAAACCCTGCACATGACTTCATGCTCATTATGATATCTTAATAATAATAATAATAAATTCAATTTATAATGCACTTTTCATTAATGAAAATCTCAAAGTGCTACAACGTGCAACAGAATTAAATGTCAATAAAACAAGTAATAAAACAAGTAAAATCAATAACAGTATCAACTAAGATCAAAGATAGAAGAATCATGAGGAGGCAGAGTATGCTTGGTTAAAAAGAAAGGTCTTCAAGCCACTCTTAAAGTTAACCAGTGACTGTGGAGCTCTTAGGCAGTCAGGAAGAGAGTTCCACAGGCGTAGAACAACATGTTCTAGCACTCTGATTTGATTTTTGATTTGATTTGATGTTTATTCATTCATTTTAAAAGAACAATACAAGACAGTTTCATCAGATACAAGAATACAAGTAGGATAAAATGAAGGGAGCAGAAAGAAGATGAAATCTTATTATATCTGCCCCTTATTTCACAGTTTGTTCAACCAATGATAACCTTCAAACTACATCACAGAATGAATAATTCTACTTAATTTTTCTAACTGTAATACACAAACTACATCACAAAATGAATAATTCTACTTAATTTTCCTAACTGTAATACACAAACTACATCACAAAATGAATAATTCTACTTAATTTTCCTAACTAATACATAAACTAGATCACAAAATGAATAATTCTACTTAATTTTTCTAACTGTAATACACAAACTACATCACCCATAATTCTACTTACTTTTTCTAACTGTGATACACAAACTACATCACAAAATGAATAATTCTACTTAATTTTTCTAACTAATACACAATTTTTCTAACTAATACACAAAATACATCACACTTATTTTATTTTTTTTTCTACTTAATTTTCCTATTTTTTTATTATTTTTTTCTACTTAATTTTCCTAACTGTAATACACAAACTAGATCATAAAATGAATAATTCTACTTAATTTTTCTAACTGTAATACACAAATTAAAAGATGGCACAACATCAAGATGTTCACAAAATGAATAATTCTACTTAATTTTCCTAAATGTAATACACAAAATACATCACAAAAATGAATAATTCTACTTAATTTTTCTAACTGTGATACACAAACGCACTAAGCTACATCATAAGTACAACATAGGTGTAATACACAAACACGCAAGGTTACATCATATATAGTTTTTGAGCAAGTCTTTTTTTACCTTTTTCTTAAATGTATACATTGATTTTTCATTTTTAACATCACTCTCCAGAGCATTCCACAATCGAACTCCCTGAATTGAGGTAGACCGTCCCTTTAAGCTGGTTCTGAATTGTGGTTTGATGAATATCTCTGTCCCTTTGAGATTGTAATAACTTTGTCTTTTTATAAAATTTCTTTGGATATTTAAAGGTAATGTGTTATTATGAGCCCTATACATAACTGATAAAATACTATATTCTACCAATTCCTGGAATTTCAATAAGTTTAGCTGAAGAAACAAAGTGTTTGATGGGTGACTGAAATGTTTTCTGGTGATTACTCTTACAGCTCTCTTTTGTAAAATAAAAACAGGCTTTGTAATAGTTTTGCACGCTTTTCCCCAAACCTCAATACAATAGATTAAATGTGGAGCAATGATTGTGTTATACAACATATGTAAAACTTTATCAATTAAAAAATCCCTGACTTTATACAGTACTGCAATTGATCTAGCTATTTTTTTTTAATGGAATTTACATGATGTTTCCACGTCAGTTTGTCATCAATGATAACACCCAGAAACTTCACTTCACTCACTTTACAGATCACAACATCTTCAATTTCAAATGGATCGTCAACAATTCTCTTTTTGTTACTGAATATCATGTAATTAGTTTTATCTAAATTCAAAGATAATTTGTTTAATTTAAACCAAGTTTGTATTTTTATAAATTCTGTTTTCATCATATCCAAAATCTGTTTTATGTCTTTACCCGAACAGAAAAATGTGGTGTCATCGGCAAAAAGAACACATTTAAGAAGTCCTGACACATTTACCAAGTCATTCACATATAAAATAAATAACTTTGGTCCAAGCACAGAGCCCTGAGGAACTCCACAAGTGATATCACGGAGGTCAGATCTAACATCATTTATTTGCACAAACTGTTTCCTGTCCTTCAAATAGCTAGATACCCACTGTAATGCTGGTCCTCTAATACCATATTTATTTAGTTTTTCAAGGAGAATGGTGTGGTCAATGGTATCAAATGCTTTTTTTAGATCAACAAAAACACTAACACAGTACTGTTTATGATCGACAGCATTAGTTATTTGTTCCATTAAATCCATGAGAGCCATTGACGTAGAGTTTTTTTCTCTAAACCCATACTGACTGCTACTTAAAATATTTTGTTTATCAATAAATTGATCCAATCTGGTCACAAATAGTTTTTCTAGAATTTTTGAGAACTGTGGTAATAAGGATATTGGCCTATAATTATTGAATACACATTTATCACCATTTTTAAAAAGAGGAATTACCTTTGCTACTTTCATGTTATCTGGAAATATTCCTGTTGAAAAAGATAAATTGCATATATATGTAAACGGTTCAATAACATAACTTATTATTTCTTTTACGAACATCATATCCATGTCCACCCAGTCTTTTGATCTCTTGTCTGAGAGATTTTTTACCATTTTCATAATTTCCTCTTTGTTAGTTCCACTAAGAAAAATACTGTTGGTGCAACTTTTAATTGAATGACACACCTTATTATCTACTTTTGGTATTTTAGCTGCAAGGCTTGATCCAATATTTACAAAATATTGATTAAATTCATTTACGATATCATTCTCATCATGTATTTCTTTGTCATCTTTCACAAAATATTTTGCAATGTTCGTTTTTGCTTTATGACTTTTTAGAACATCATTTATTACTCGCCATGTTGTTTTAGTGTCACCATTGCTCTTGTTTAATAAATCACTATAGTATTCTTTCTTGCATCTTCTTATAATCATTACCAATTTATTTTTATATTTTTTATATTTTTCTTCAGCTTGTTGTGTTCTCGTTTTTAAGAAACATAAATACAAGTTATTTTTTTTTTACAAGCATTTCTCAACCCTTTAGTCATCCAAGGTTGGTCAACAATATTTCTTTTTCTACGATTTCTTTGCACACAATTCTTTTCATACAGAGCTTCTAAAATGTTCATAAATTCATCATATGATCTGTTAACATCATCAATATACACGTCCTTCCAGTTTTGCTTCTGTAAATCATCTTTTAATTGATCCATAGCTTTTTTTGATGTGTTAATTATTTTTTTCTTAATTGTAACTTCTTTTATAATGTTTTGATCATTTCTGTAGATAGTGAAAACTGGTAAATGATCACTTAAATCAGTTGTTAAGATACCACCTGTCATATCCCCATTAGTTATATTTGTGAAAATGTTGTCAATTATCGTAGCACTATGAGTTGTAATTCTTGTTGGTTTTGATATTAACGGATAAAGATTTAAACTATACATTGAATTTAGAAATGTGCTGATGTTATTTGAATCCGTTTTATTTCCCAGGTCAATATTAAAGTCTCCACACAAGAAAACTTTTTTATTTAAACTCTTTTCCAGTAGTTGTATGATTTTATCGGTGAATATTTCTATATTTGATCCTGGTGATCGATATACACAACTTATGGATATGTTTTTAGCATTTTCGTTTAATATTTCTATTGTTATTATTTCCATAAGATTGTCAACAATTATTGACATTTCTTTAATTATTCTACACTTTATTTCATTTTTGACAAATAGAGCTACTCCACCACCTTTTTTATTGTTTCTGTTTAAATGATATAATTCATATCCTTCGATGTGAACATTATTTTTGTTTTCATCATTAAGCCATGTCTCTGACAGTGCTATTAATGTAAAAGTTCTGTTTAACTGTTTTAAATAATCTGTTATTTTGGATATATTTGCATTTATACTTCTACTATTGATGTGAATAATAGAGAGATCTCCATTTGTTATATTGATGTCATTAAACTTTTCTTCATTATAGTATTCACAGTCTTTTATAGCAGGATAAAAGTTTGCATCAACCATATCTTCAACATTATATATTTTAAATTCTGAGTCTTCGTTTGTTGCTGTCATGTTTTAATGTATTTGTTTGTTTGTTCATTTTTGTCAATTTTTGTGCATGTTTTAATGTATTTGTTTGTTTGTTCATTTTTGTCAATTTTTGTGTATGAACATGTGATAGTGATTGGTGATTTGTCATTTTTGAGCTCATCAAAATGTGTCTAAGTCTTTCAGTTCTTTTATTATTTTAGCTTGAGAATTTTCATGTACTTTGATCCAGATGTTTCCGTTTCTTGTCCAAGTTTTTTTTATTTTTTCATTCTTTTTCAACAACCTTGCTGCATGTGCAATGTTTGCGTTTTTTTTAGTTAGGTGTTCATTCATGAAGACATCAGTTTTTGCGAGTTTCTTTGACTGCATCATTACCCTATTTCTTTGATTCCTTCCAATGAATCTCACGACTACTGATGGTTTATTTTTGTTAACTCTATTGGGCAGTGTGTAACAGGTGGAAATGTCATCACGTTTAATGTCAATGTCTTTGCCATTTAAGAAAGTGACTACCTGATTCTCCAGAGACTGCAGTTGTTCTGGTCGTCCTCCTTCACTCGTGTTAACGCCTTTAGTTACATCAGCCGATGACCAGCGTTTAAGCTCGAGTCCAGAAATGACCATGTTCTCGCCTCTTATGTATTGTTCCATGTCCTCACACTTTTGTTCCAATTGAGCTAATCGTTCTTCTCTGATGACCTCCTGAGCTTTCATTTGTTTCATCTCCTCTACCAGTTGATTAAAGTTTTTTTGCTCAGCTCTCAGACTTGTAAGTTCCTCAGTGAGAACGTTTACTGCATTTTTCAATTCCTCCATTAACTCCAGATTTTTATCCACTGATTTTTTACTCGCCGACTCCTGTCTCTGCTGCTCCGTTTTCTTTGTTTTCCCAGGACTCATCTCGCCTGCTTCTTCTGGTCTGGATACAGAAATTCACTGTTCCACAGTAACTCGCTCGCCGATCTGCTCCCGTCCGCAGCAACTCGTTCGCTGCTCTGCTCCCGTCCACAGCAACTCGCTCGCTGCTCTGCTCATGTCCAACAGTAACCAGCTTGCTTCCCATCCAACAGCAACTCGATCGTTGCTCTGCTTCCGTCTTCAGCAACTCGCTCGCTGTCCTGCTTCCGTCCAACAGCAGCTCACTCGTTGCTCTGCTCACGTACAACCAGCTTGCTGCACTGCTCCCGTCCAGCAGCAGCTCGCTGCACTGCTCCCGTCCAATAGCAACCAGCTTGCTGCACTGCTCCCGTCCAACAGCAACCAGCCTGTTGCTCTGCTCACGTCCAACAACAACTCACTCGTTGCTCGTCCAACATCAACCAGCTTGCTGCACTGTTCCCGTCTAGCAGCAACCAGCTTGCTGCACTGCTCCCGTCCAACAGCAACCAGCTTGTTGCTCTGCTCACGTCCAACAACAACTCACTCGTTGCTCGTCCAACAACAACTCACTCGTTGCTCGTCCAACAGCAACCAGCTTGCTGCACTGCTCACGTCCACAGCAAACAGCTTAGCGCAGGTCCTGTCCACCAGCAACCGGTTCAGCTCAGCTCTCGTCCATCTGGGGCCTGGATGTAATTTATTGTCCCACAGCAGCACTCCACTGCCTCTCTGGCCTCACCAGTTCACAGACTACAGATTTTCAGCCCGTAGTAACAATCCCCAACTCCGTGGTGTTTTGCCGCATTAGCTTTTATCAGCAGCACATGGCTAGCGTTAGCTTGTAGCCTGTAGCCTCCGCTCCCAGCTTTGTTTTGTTCTTTCGCTGCAACAAAGCACCTCCAGCGTGCCGGCCCGCGTTTCTTCGTAACAACCAGCGTATTTTTCCGGTTTATTTGTTCACGAAGCCCGCAGCTACGGCACCCTGTTACGGTGACCCAGCTCTGTTAGCTTTGATTAGCCCGGTTTGTAGCTACGCTAGGCTAACTCTCGGCAAAAAACTCACGGACACGTTGGCTTGTAGATTCATAATTCTGGATCGCATGCTCCAGTCCAATTTCCGCAGCTTTTTCAGCGCTCCTCTCTGCACATCCAGCGCAAAAACTGCGAGTACAAGCTCTCCAAAATACTCCTTTTGGAGGTAGTACAGGCAGGAGCCCGACTACGAACATCCTCTCTGCTCAGCCGCCATCCTGATTTTCCATCAGGATGGATTATACCAGAGGTAGGACTACCTGCTACTACTACAGAATTTGGCTCAGCTTTTTTAAAACTCAGAGACATTTTGGTATTGGTTAATATCTGTATAATTATATTACTTAAAAAAATGAATAAATGAATGGTTTATTTGGTAATGTCAAAAGAACTTTACAAAGCTTTGGAGAACAGCAAGCAATCACAGATGATCATTGCATTTACAAGTTCACACTTATCAATGACTTCAGCTGTCTGACGCTCTGACCCGTTCTTATTCCTGAACTGAAAAAAAAAAAGTTTTGTAGAAAGACTGAAGAAGTCTTTCGGAAGAAAGACAAAACATTGTCTACTATTTGGCTTTACAGCAAAACAATTTATTTTGTTTTGTTTTGTTTTTTGAATGTCCAGAGGACCAGACTTATTTTTTTTTTCTACCTGTATTATTGAGCATGAATCAGGATGTTTTGTATAAACGTCCAGCCTCCCTTACCTGCCCTGTCCAGATTTATCAGAACCAGCTAAAGTCAGAAGCAGGGATACATCTGGAGGCCAGCAGCTTCCAAGGACTCTCAAAGAACGACATCACTGTAATCATATCAATCACCTTGAGGATAATAGAATTATCTCTTGCTGTCCCTTTACTGACCGGTCACATGAAGACTGATTATTACATAGAGTAAGGTTCATGCAACATTTTAACATCATTCACAATAACAATAAAAGAGCAGTGAAATTATGGAGCATGGTGGGTGAAAATAATACACATTCCTTTGACAGTAGTGGCAGAAATAACTCAGCTGCAAAATTATCTTAGAATTAGAGGCATAATGAGCTGAATGTTTTGCTACAGGATCAGTTAAAAATCACCAAGAAAGCAACATGTTGTGTTCTGAAGTTTACACGGTGAATGCACGTTCGTTCTGTTCTATCGCTGCTGTGACGCCATAGGTTAAAAAGAAACTGAAGCATAAGAATGAAACTGGAGGAGTTAAATGGCGTCTGGTATGAGGGGACCTTTGTAATTAAAGTTCCAGAGTTCAGCCACCACGTCTTTAATTTCATTTGCCAAAGAAAAAAGCACGTAGAAAAATACAAAACAGGAAAGCAATACTGTATGTGCTGACTCAGCATTTATACAATGTAGCCAATGTCCCAACAGGAAGACATGAAAAAATAGGAACACTGTAACCATGTGCATGTATCCCTGGGGTAGAATGGATCTGGTCAAACTAGTCGCAATTACACCTGAACCTTGACTGATTTTACAATTAGTGGAACAGGGAAATACTTCCAGCACTCACCTTTGGTCCACTAAATCACCTGGGCAAGAAAATGTAACCAAAGAACAACGCTGCACGTCTTCTATGTCATAAAACATTTTCCACATGAGACCTCTTAAAATGTCACTGAAATCAATCCAGTCAGTTGCATCCCACAGGAGCAGACGGCCTTGTTGATCCTAATAAAGCAGTTGTCACCAGATGTGGGCTGCTGTGCTGCTTATACAAGCACAATAACACAACCCAACTGCTGCTAATTCCTCCCAGCTTGTTGTATTAATGTCAAAACTAATGACAAAAACACTTCTTCAAAAACTAACCTGGAACTGGAGCGAGAACCTGATCCAATATAGAAGTTCAGCAAATTAGGTTAATGCCCGCTTGCTTGAGTTTTCCTCTGGTCCAAAAAGAACACCTGACATGCAGTAAACGTTAACTCTTCGACTCTTAAAACCTTAATGAAACTGTAAGTTATTCATAAAAAACACACAGGTTTAACAACTTTTAAATATACCATCCATCCATCCATCCATTTTCTATACCTGCTTCGTCTTTTTTGGATTGCAAGGATCACTGTCATATGCAGGTTAACACAAGGTAAACAGTATGAAGAAATGTTCAGGATGAGAAGAACTGATTTGACTCACTAAAACAAAGAACAAACAAGAAATACTGAAGCATGCACTAAGGGTACAAAATAATGTACAAAATAATGAAAAAGAAATATAATATTTACATGGTCCACAAGAAATATATTAAACAAAAACATGGTTGAATATAACAGTGCAAGTAGGATGAATTTGTATAAGTAAGTATTTCACGGGTAGTAAAATAAGCTAAAATGCATGTGATATATATTGCACATAACTCACATGTACCACACAGGTTGTGTGACAGGTTATTACACAGGTAGTAACATTGAGATTGAATTATGATGGTAAGGTAGTGACATGCATGATACAGCCACATAGTGTAGCAGCAATAAACATATTAGGTGTCACAGATGTGGCTTAGTGCAATGTTATTGTCAATAGTTTAGTATTATTATCAAGAGTTCAGTAATCTGACAGCTTGTGGATAATAACTGTCTGAGTCGTTTTGTGTGTGATGGCAGACTCCTGTATTGTCGGCCTCCATCACATTTCCTACAAGTCAGTCCTCAGTAAACCATACATTTTCCTTTTCACTGCTTTCAGTGAGGTTGATAAATTGTTAAAAGGTCTAGTTTGTAAAAATGTGCAAGCCCTTTTTTTCCTCCTTATTTCTGAAGGCTGGCTGCACACATCATTGTAGAACCGGTGTATCACATCTTTAACCTGTCCATAAACCAAAACTCATATTTGGACTAATTTAACATCTTACCTCCCCTCCAAGCTGGTATAAGGAAACGACACAGCACAACAACTGCTTCGCTGACGTTGAAGCATTGGATGCTAAGGATTATTGTGCTGCACTTTACTTAGACCTGTCTCAAGCTTTTGACACTGTGGTACCAATGGTGTTGTCATGTTTCTACCCCTGCCTGCCACAGTTTTCTGTTTTCATGTCTGTTTTGCCTATCACCCTTCCTTCAGCTCAAGCCTGCTCTTCAAGTTTTGCCACATCTCCCTCGTTTTCCCTCAACAATCAGCTCTCATTAGATCCACCTGTTCACCTGCCTACTTAAGCCTCATGCTCTCAACAAATCAGTGTCAGATTATTGAACCTTCCAAATAGCAGATGTCCAGTATTCATGCCACAGCCTTGTTTGACTTCTTGATTCTGACCTATATCCTGCCTTTTGGATTATGCGCCTTTCCCATTCCCTGCCTGATTTGGATCACTCTCTCTGACCACGGTAACAACACTATTCTGCCTTGCCTCGACTATGTCTCTCGGCTTGCCCTCATGATTTGGATTAGCAACTCTGACCATTTGTGTATGACCTTGGGCCAATCTACTGGACCTCGATTCTGGATTTTCCCAAATTAATAAGCTGTACATTTCTGCTGCTCTGGTTCCTCTTTACCACTACTGGTGACATCATCGGATCCTCTTGTCTCACGGATTCAACTCCTTGCCTGACTGTGAAGGTTAGTGACTGCTTCTATATTCTAAGAGCCTTCACAGTCAAAAACCCCTTAGTACTCTCGTCTCTGCAGATCCGAGTGGCCCAAGGACCCAGACCTCCACCAGAGATCCAGCTTTAATAATAAAAAAACCTCTTAAACCATTCCTGTTTTCTGGTGCAGTTACTGAATCCTAAACCAGGTTCCTGTCAGGTGTACCTTACTCTTAGCACCCACCCTCTTCACAATCTACATAAGTAATGTAGGTCAGATCATTCCTGATGCATCCTTACACTTCTATGCTGACGACAACAGTGTTCATTGTTAAGCTAAAACAGTTGCTAAGGTTTTTCAGGTTTTACATTCTGCTTTCGTATCATCCAGTCAGATTTGTTCTGTCTCAAACTTGTGCTAAATGCTGATGAAACCAAAGGGATGTTTTCAAACCGGAAGTTAGTTCCGACAGTCTTTCCGTCTATTTGAACTTCCAATGGTTCCCTATTGTGTTAGTCATTTCTTACAAATATTTGGGTATCCTGGTCGATTTGCATCTCTCTTTAAGCTCCACGTGGAAAACCTAGTAAAGAAACTAAAAGTTAAACTGGGTTTCTTTTTCAGAAACAGATCCTGTTTTACTCTGAATGCTAGGAAACACCTTGTGACTGCTACATTCCTCACCTCCATTGACGATGGTGACATTATTTACATGAATAATAATAATAATAATAATAAATTCAATTTATACCGCACTTTTCATTAATAAAAATCTCAAAGTGCTAATGAACGCCCCTACAAGCACCTTGCAGATGTTGGATGCTGTCTATGATGGTGTGATAAGATTCATAACTGGTTGTAACTATCGTAACCACCACTGCACCCTGAATTCACTGGTTAACGGACATCATTAACTTCACTCAGACTCTCCCACTGGTACATTTTCATCTTTAAATCACTTCTTGGTCTGCTGCCTTCATACATCTCCTCCTACATGTCTGTGTGAGTGCAGCTACAGCGTGCACTCTCAGGACACGATTACCTGCAGTGTTCCGTCAGTGTGGACTGAACTAGGCAAAAGGGCCTTCTCCTACCCCGCTCCTGTTTCCTGGAATATCTTGCAAAAAGATATGAAGCTTTCGACCTTGACCTCTCTAAGTGGATTCAAACATCTGTTAAGTTCCTGGCAAAAACCAATGCTGACATGTTCCTGTTTTTTTGTATTTTATATCACTTTATAATGTAGGTGTTTTTCTTC
>JBBPBX010001603.1:90297-100386 GCA_038048925.1 Garcialebias charrua | reverse complement strand
GAGAACATGCAAACTCCACCCAGAAAGGCCCCGGACCGGGATTTGAACCGGCAACCTTCTCGCTGAGAGGCAGCAGCTCTACCAGTTGTGCCACCGTACTGTCAACAGAAGAGCAGAGGTTTTTTCCCCCTGAGGTCGGCCTGCTAGCTTAGCTTGTAGCTTAGCTTCTCAGCTTAGCTGCTTTTAACGATCCAACAACGTGATTTTGATGGTTAAAACCGATTTTAAAGAGAAAATAAGAAGTGAGGGGTCAGTGAAGAGCACCGGAGTTGGGCTTTTTGTCCTCCAGTGTCCAGTAGAAAGAGAGAGACATAAAAAAGCGATAAGGCCGATAAATGAAAATGAGGTCGATAATTTTTATTAATCATGCGATTAATTGATTTATTGTTTATTGCGAAAGGCCTATTTACAATGCTGACAGGTACAACCTGTAGCTAATGCTCGCTTCAGATATACATGAGTTTAGTCGTCAGATGGATACATGTTCAGGCAGTATTAAGACTTAATGTTGCCTGCTGTGATACCAAGCTGCTGCAAACAAACATATTCCATTAGTCAGTCTGGGGAACATCACAAACCCTGATGACACAGCCAATCCCCTACTCTTCATTTCATTATCCACCAAATTGTGTGCACTACCCCCCACGCCCCCACCCCCTCACTACTTTCCACCCCTGCTATCAGCGAGGCAATGACAAGCATCACTCCCACAACTCTGCCCAGCTCCAATCTGCTCTCACTTCCCATCTCCTGGTGAGCGTCTCTCAGCGAGGGGTATGACTTTTTTCATTAAGCTCCATGTGAGAAATGTATATATTTGTAAGTGCTAATACGGAGCAGCGCAGAATGTTGGGCCAGCACCAGACAGAAGGTTCTGAGCGAGGCGGAAGATCAGAGAGAGAGAGATGCTGCCTCCTACCCTCTCTGTACTTGTTCCTCTGTTTCTCTGGGAGAACGCACCATCACAGCACCGCATGGCTCTGAGGAGCTTCAGTGTACAAAAGCAGCCTTAATTCCCCTGACAGTGGAATCAGCTCACTTTACCAAGGGTATCAAAGCACTTCATCAATGAAAGGATTTTTGTGAATATAAATTCTAAAAAGCCCAATTAAAAATGTGTAGCATACCAGTGGATGAGTTTTCAAACTGTAAAAGGAAATATTAGAGCTAAAGGACATAAAAAGAACAAAAAAACAGAATTGATTTTGAAGGAATAACATCCTTTCTCTGATTTGTTAGGGGGTCACTAGTGACGAAGTTCTCTTGTGTGTCTCGTTTACAAGCACAATTAGCCTCGCTCGGTGTGCCCTTCAGAAAACACAGTCAAAGCCGATTAATTGATATAATCACAAAACAAAAGAGAGTAATTTATGTAGCTGGAATTCTCAGAGGTGAAAGAAGAACTCCCCGTACGTGTGTTGTCTGTGTGTAGGTGGGTGCAGGAGAATTGTTCCATTTCCACATGAGAAGGGATTCCATGTCTGTATTTGGCAGAGATCTGTTTTACACTTGGCTCAATGACACCTCAGTGGAGGCCAGGGTCAAATAAAGTGCAGAGCTTAGCAGCACCCCCACAACATCAGCTGCTGGACCACTCAGCAACTGAAACCACAGACGCACAAACAACAGAATTCACTTTCACACACTCGGATGTTAAAATAAACAGAAAAAATTCTCAGGCAGACAGACACGTTTCTTTCACCGCTGCTCTTAATGGTGTGTTTACACTGACTAACCACTTACCAACCTCTTTAACCATCTCCTCGTATCCAAAACCCATAAATGAAATGTGTTACAATTTCCCCACAGTGTAAGGAGCTCAATCAAGGAACAAGGCATCATGGCAGGAGTGTTGTCTCACAGAAAAGCAGCCAGTCCTGATGGGAAGTGAAGAAGGTCATGTCATGTAGAAGCTACCAACTGACTGGGACTGTCATTGTTAGGATGGGATATAAAGCGTTCTTTGTCCGCCTATACTCTTCTGACCTTTGCTGCTGAAGAAGGCAAACTACACCGGGGTGTCAAGGAAATTGAGAGTACAGTATTTTGCTCTTAACACAGTGCTCACAGTTTACAGAGCTGGCATGGTGCAGAGGAGACAGTCCACCAAGGCACGCTCTGCCCTGCTCCACCTTGCTACAACTGTGCCAGTGTGCCATAGGTGCGCCACAAATAGAAATTTCTTACATTAAAAAAGCCCCTGCCCTGAAGCAAGGCTGGAAAACAGAAACTGGCTTGAGACAGAGTTTATTAATCGATGAACAACGGAAGGTGGAGGAAAAAACGAGAGTTGGGAATAAACAAGGAAATGACAACAAACGGAAGATATGGAGAGGGGTTGGCAGCCGTCCATGAAAAGACAGCTGGCAGCGACATCCTTCACAAATCTGGCGACGCAAGCAGCGTGATGGAAGCAACCTCGAGAGACGGTGAGAGGGAGAGCGGAAGAGGAGGAACAAGGGGGGCTTGAAGGAGTGGGGTGGTGGTGGTAGATAACGTTGCCGTCGTCTCCAGACTCCGGTGCTAATTAACACAATTCCACATACAAGGACCCCTGCTGGCCTCACAGGCTGGCCCTGCCTTTGGCGCCAACACACAGGGACAGGGAGCGAAAGCTAAATTGAAGCAATCGAGGAAGAGCTGTGGAGTGTGAGGGATGAAGAGGGATTAAAGGTGAGGCAAGGTCTGGTGGCCTTGTCTGAAGGTGAGTCCGCTCCCCTGCCTGCCTGGTTCTTCTGGCGGAAAGAACTGAGGAAAACGAAGACAAATGGGTTTGCGTTTCGGGATGCTGATCAACAGCCGAGTCACTCATTGGCCACCTTCCCTCTGTTGCTCTCCACATATAGAGGGAGTAAACAGGTGGACAGACAGAAAGGGACAGGGGAGTGAGGAGGCCAATGAGCCGACACCAGTCCAGTCACAACACCATGGACACGAGTCTTGGTTCTGTAACATTAGCTCCAGAATGTCATGAATCAGCCACAGTCAGGACAAAGGAAAAGGCCAAACAGAGAAGTCAAAAAGTCATAACACAGAAAACCAGTAAGACAATGAAATGAAACAAACAGCAAACTAACAGGAGTAAAGGCCGAAATATAGCTCTGCGTATGGCCTGTACAGTACGCCGCTCTACGCGCGCGCACAAGCACAGCTCTGCGTTCGATCTCGCGTTAATTCTCGCGTTTTCACTCCAAATTCTTGACGTCATTTGAGCAGCAGCGGGGCGGAGCGTTTACCTTCGGGACAAATTGAGGTCGCTGATTGGTCATTTGCTGACACGCCTACTGAATTGATTGACAGGTCGGGTGGGGGGAAAAAAGGCACTTCACAGCTTCTGCCGCTGCAGTATTCTGTGTTTATATGTTAATAAAAAGTTCTAAAAAATAAAATAAAAACAGGGAGCGCTGGTCCAGCACACCAGAACACCAGGAAATATTTAGAACCTCGCGCAGCCACGTTGGACATGAGTTTAGTTCGCTCGTGACAAATTCATTCATTTCCTCATTTCAGTCATGGAGTCAGCGGAGGAGGAAGCGATCACTTGACTTTTGGCAAAAAAACTAAAGAAAAGTCCAGATCAGGGATGAAGAAGGGGAATTTAATACATTTGTGTCTCATACAAAACAGTCCGGCGCCGGGCAGTTTATTGTGAGACAACGCGCCTTGCGTACGCGGTCGTAAAATTTGAGCTTTGCGCGTACATGCCCTGCGGGGCTACGCGTGTGCCTCTGCGTACGTATGACGTACAGCGGCGTACTGCCGTACGCAGAGCTATATCTCGGCCTTAAGTATTTGTAAAACTACATGCACACAAACACACGAGGTATATACATAATGTGTTTTAAAACAGCACCTTTTGATTTCTGATGGAAAAGTGACAGCAGACCTACAGAACTTGTATTCATCCATCCATTCATTTGAATGATTTGATGAGAAGCTCAGTATGGAAGTAAATGTGTCGCTATGATTTTAATTAAAAATGCCCCTGAAATTTTAGTGTGTATATTTAATTTTTCAGTGTTAAAATATATTCAGAATACATTTTTAACCCAAAAAAAAAAAAGAATTGTCATTATTTGAAATTTAATTTGTTATTTTCACTTCAAGCTAAAATTTCACACTATTATTTCAAAGTGATCCCATTTTCAATGGTTGTTTTTCAGTTTAATTTTTCAGTGTTAAAACATTTGGAACATAACTTTTTTTTTTTTTTTACTTTTTTAATTTCAAACACAATTCTTTCAATGTCCTGAGATTCAACAGGTTCAGTTTCACTGTCTGAAATTCAGTGTCTAAAAATTCAGTTTAAAAAAGGCAGGGTTACTTCAGGTCACAGACATTAGCAATGGATGTCAGAATCCAACACCCACATCTGCTTTCCTAGTCACGTGACGTTACGCTTGTTGCGCTGATTTTGAAGGAAAACAGCATCTCCGAGGTGGTCTGGAAACTAACGCTAACTCAATGGTGAGTTTAATGGTTTCATTTTTCTGCAGTATGTTTTATGTAGTATCAAACTTGTTGCACAAAAAAACAAAAATTACAGAAAAATGAAAAGTCACATGACTAAGAAAGCAGATGTAGGTGTTGGATTCTGACATCCTTTGCAAATCTCTGTGACCTGAGGTAACCCTGCCTTTTTTACACTGAATTTTTAGACGCAGAATTTCAGGCAGTGAAACTGAACCAGTTGAATCTCAGGACATTGGAAGAATTGCGTTTGAAATTTGAAAAGTTTAATTTTTTTTATGTTCCAAATGTTTTAACACTGAAAAATTAAACTGAAAAACAACTATTGAAAATGTGATCACTTCGAAATAATAGTGTGGAATTTTAGCTTGAAGTGAAAATAACAAATTAAATTTCAAATAATGACAATTCTTTTTTTGGGGGGGTTAAAAACGTATTCTGAATATATTTTAACACTGAGAAATTACATACCGGTACACACGCACAACATTAAAATTTCAGTGGCATTTTTAATTCAAATCCTAGTGACACATATTTACTTCCATACTCAGTGTCTAAAGAGAAAATTGTTGATGTTCTGGTGGTCCATTCATCAGCTGTCACTTGTGGATTCCCCCCCTCTTTAAATTCAGTAACAGTGAACTGCACCACAAGGCCTGAATCTTTTATACCGTATTGACTGTTGGCACATCCATATAAAATACAGGCGTACTGAGAGGTTTCAAACATTTTGGTAAATGAAAAGTTATCTTGGAAAAATAGCTTTGTCTAAAGTGCAATACTTTATATTTTTGGGCTCAAGTGGCATTAAAATAAAAAAAATAAAAATTACAGCGTCAGTTGTGTCAATTTGTGTAACTTGTTGCTCACTGCTCAAGAGAAGCAGAGCAGAATCCACAAGCAGGTTTGTTCTTACAGGAACCCATATAATTAAACTAAAGTCAAGGAGGAGCAGTCGTTTCAGATGTTTCATGAACTTTAAAAACTGCTTACATTAGAAACCAGAAACTAGTTACGTTTTTACCATCGACAAGAAAAGTCTAAAAGAACATTACTAATTAATATTAATATTACTATTAATACAGTTTCATTTATATAATTTCTTCTACTTACTTTTTATTTTATATGTTTTATATAGGATTGTCTACTGTCTGCACCTCATCTGTGTTCTTTGTTTAAAACAGGCCTCTCTTGTAAATGAGTCTTCATGACTCAATGAGATTAACCTGTATAAAGGTTGAATGAAAAAAAAATAAAAGTCAATGCGACTCTGCCACTTTTTATTCATACGTATATTGATGCCAACATATCTCAATCTTTGGGTGCTGCCATGCATATCTGGAGTCAGCTCAGTTTGTGCAGTTTGGATGTCTTCACTCCCCACAAACCGGCGGGCAGGCCAGGCACCTGGCGTCAAAAACAATTGGCAACTCTTCATACGAGTTAGCTTGCTGTGGCTACCCCTGACAAAGGGAGCAAATAATAATGTCACACAATGTCATCCCTGTATGTTTCCATACAGTAGCGAAATTAGTCTCTGCATTTAACCCATCCACCACCAGGTGGTGCAGTGGGCAGCTATTGAAAGCGCCCAGGGGTGCATTTTGGGGATGAAAAAGAAAATAATAATAATTAATGATGAACTTGTAGGGGATGCCCATGCTGTTTTGATTTTAACCTGCATTTACATCCCTGTGTCTATGTATGAGGACAGCAGGACAGTGGTGAGATGTGCTGTAGGAGTGACAGATAGCTTCAAGGTGGGAGTCCATCAAGGATCGGCTCTGAGCCCCTTCTCGTTTGCTCTGCTGATGGACCGACTAACAGATTAGGTCAGGCAGGAATCCCCATGGACTATGATGTTTGCAGATGACATTGTGATCTGTGGTGGGAACAGGTGGAAGAGAACTTGGAGAGGTGGAGGTATGCACTTGAAAGAAGAGGAATGAAAGTCAGCCGTAGTAAGACAGAGTACATGTGTGTGAATGAGAGGGAGGCCAGTGGAACAGTGAGGCTACAAGGAGCAGAGGTCACAAAGGTGCAGGACTTCAAGTACAGGTAGTCCCCGACTTACGAGCGCTCTGACCTACGAGGTTCCGGACTTACGAGCTGGCGAATTTTTGGAAAAAACGCAAAAAATACTGAGTTTTTCTGTGTTTTTTCACCACAGTTCGTTAGCTAAACATGTGGACACACGTTTCCGATCATTTTTATGCACTCGTAAGCAGTTTTTCGATGAAAAACGAGTGTTTGTAGTCGCGCTAGCAAAACCGTTCCAACTTACGAGCGAAATTCCGGACTTACGAGACACGTGGCGGCCGTTCCAAGTTACGAATTTTCGCTTTACGAGCGCCTCGGAGGAACGGAACTCGCTCGTAAGTCGGGGACTACCCTGTACTTGGGGTCCACTGTCCAGGAAAATGGGGAGTGTGGTAAAGAGGTGAAGAAGAGAGTCCAGGCAGGATGGAGTGGATGGAGAAAAGTTTCAGGAGGGATTTGTGACAAAAAGGTGTCAGCAAAGGTCAAAGGAAAAGTTTATAAGACAGCTACTGTATATTGTATGGTCTGGAGACAGAGACATGGACAAAAAGACAGGAGAAAGAACTGGAAGTAGCAGAAATGAAGATGCTGAGGTTCTCCTTAGGAGTGACAAGGATGGATAAGATCAGGAATGAGATCATCAGAGGTACAGCACATGTTGAACAACTGGGAGATAAAGTTAGGGAGGCCAGACTGAGATGGTTTGGACATGTCCAGAGGAGGGACAGTGGTTTGGACATGTCCAGAGGAGGGACAGTGTGTATATTGGTAGAAGGATGTTAGAAATGCAGCTGCCAGGAAAAAGACAAAGAGAAAATCTATGGATGCAGTTAGAGAGGACATGGAGGTAGTTGGAGTGAGGACAGAGATGGAGGAGGATGACTTGCTGTGGAGACCTCTGAAGAGGGAAAAGTCAAAAGAAGAAGAAGAAGACATCCTTGTGCCTTGGTAAGATATGTTGATAGTTTAAATGAAGAGTGTACATCCTGTAAATACTGTGAGCGCTCCACATCTGAGGAGCCAGTACAAACACCAACTACAATCTCTGGATGTCATAATTGCACAAGACATGGATTGCTTTGAATTTACAAGAGTTGAGAAATTTTACTGTTTAAATGAACATTTAAACACTTACCACTTTTTCAAATGTATTTTCAAGAAAAGTCTAAAACAACAAAAATCCAGTATCACGAGGTATTTACTCATCAAGATGTTTTCACTACAATTATTGAGGCACATTCAGAAATTGAGGGCTAAATATCTCATTTGGTACTGTTGTTGCTGGAGGAGAAGCTGTACATTTTTGCATGTAATCTCAACAAAGGATTTCCTAACCCAGATTTTAACCACACCCAATCCAGGCATGCTGCCTTGGCAGGCACGCTGCTGGAGGTGGGACACATCTGCTTTCCTTTTCTTAAAGTCACACATGCACATTTTATGCAAACCTTGCTAAAAGGCAGCCGTTTTACAATTACAAAGTAAGAAAGACTCTTCAGAGTAATTCACATGAAAAATCATTAGGGCTCATGCAAGGTTGTGTGTAGGAACTGGCGTTAGACTGGCACAAACAGCTAGCAGAGCAGCTCTTGCAGTAAGATCTGGTAAATGCACGCCAATCCCGTATCACACAGCAGCACGCCATGGAAGAGCTGAACACTTTTATGGTTGGATCCAATTAATTTCTTCTCTACACACCACACATTTCAACAGTTTTAAGGAAAAGACGTAGAGGTGTGCAGTGAAGCAAATGGGAATAAAAAAATGAAGAGGAAGTGGTAAGGATGAGCAAAGGTTGAGAAATCTTAGAATCCCCCATATCTTGTAAGAGGAGAAAAAAAATTGCAATTACACGTGCCCTCTCAGCCTTTTCAGGCAAGTATGGCGTGTAGAAGTAAGCGGGTAGTGGTGGGATTTGTGCCCAGTGGCGACTAGCACTGCAATTCTCTATGCTAATAGATGCTTGTTCTGCATTATAACAGACATTTTGTAGCACGGCTCTGAATGGGGAGCAGTGGAGGCTGAGTGCAAAGTGAGCATGTGGGGAAGGAGGAGGAACATGTCGCCTTGTGTCTCCAGAGATAGTGGGAATAATGAAAAACTCTCTGCTGGGACTTCAAAGCAAACGGCTGGTCATTTCCTGTGGTGATGGCTGATATGGGCCTACATGTTCAGGCAACAAACACACACACACACACACACACACACACTTTTAGTCACACATTCCTGTTAGCGTAACTTCAGCCAGTGAATACCACTTCCTTTGATGGTATAGTTGAGCCAAGAAAGAGGAGGAACAATTATTTTGGATGTTGAATAAAATCTGAAAAGCCTTTTTGTGTGGCCCTGGCCCAATCATCTAAGTGCTTCAGCCGCAGTCTTGGGATCAAAACTTATGCAATAAGGTTGTAATGTCAGAAACAAGCTGCTCATGGACATTTTCGACTGACAACAAGTGACATTTAAAAGAACGAGTTGTCATAAGGCATTCAGACAAAACATGTTCTCCGCTTCCATTAATCCATCTGCCAAGAAATGGTCGTTTTCTTGGCAGATGGAAACATCAAATTAAAGCACAGGTATAATTAATCAGTTTTTATTTAGGTGTTCCAGTCCCAGAACACTTGGCAAAGAATGGTTTGCACTAGACTTCAGTATTGTTGTGGAAACGCTTGTGATTTATGATGTACCTGTATTAAGAAAATGAGATGTGTCCTGGCAGAATTTTCGACAACAGTTCTTCTGTCTGTCAAAACAAACTCAAACAGAAAAAGAATGCATGAAAACATCTGACGGCTACAATGTGTCCCAAAGTGCAGATGGAGATGTTGTACGTGTTTCAGTTTCAGTCCTGAACACAGGCCAAGTGAAGCTCAAAGTGAAGAGGAACGGCCTGCTTTGCTACCTTGATGTGCAAACAAACAAGCCAGCAGAGGTCATTTCTGGCTTATCACATTTGTAATCGTATCATGTTGTTCCATTAGGAAAGTCAGACAACCCTGGAGGCCTTTTGATTGCATGTACAGCACATGTGCAAGAATCTATCTAGAAGCAGACTCGAGCATGTGTTTGTGACTTGGAGGCTGATAAAAACAAAGCACATCTGGTTCCATTCAAGATGCCTGGAATTCTTCTCCTGCTTGGTTCATATATTGCTTCCTGAGCCCCCATGCTAGCTGTGCAGGACAACACAAACTTTACCACTCAACACCGCAGCTTATTTTTGAACATGACAGAAGAGGTTAACTTTGAAAGTTATTAGAGAGAAACAGGAAGGTAAGATGAAGCGGTGCTAGTTCCAGCTCCCTTCTAAACCTTCGCAGTAAATCAAACAGGAGTGGCTCCTAAGGGAAGGGTGTGTTTAAGGTTTATCCTGATCAAACTTCTCCTGAATCCCACTTGGGTGAACCCTCTGCTGGAAGATCAGCTCTCAAAAGGAAAAGAGTAGAGACACAAAATCAGGCAGTTGATTTGGGCTTTAAGTTGTGCATCAAAAGGGAGTCTTGGACTACATTAAGGGATGTACTTTTACCCACCTACAGTTAAATTTGATATTTCTATATATATATACGTATATAT
>JBBPBX010001603.1:76252-90245 GCA_038048925.1 Garcialebias charrua | reverse complement strand
ATACACACACACACACACACACACACACACTCACACATACTAGGGCTGGACAATAATTTGATATCGATATATGTCATGATATACTTTTATTCAATAAGGATGATATGAGTTTTAAGCACATTTTTGATATTGCGATAGGATTACAGCGTTTCACTGATGCTTTCCTTTTTCTGTTCGGGTTGAAGCGGCAGCTTCAGTTTCAACCCGGACAGAGAAAGCTGCAACACAACTACGTACTGTAAGTACATGGTGACGTAGATGTTACTCAGAGGTCAAGTCCAGAAGGTGTTAGTGAAGTGGTCGAGGAATGAGCATAATTATACCTCAATAGCTCTCAGGTGTGGAGGTCCGGTTGGTCATGGGCTTGGTATATAAGCAGCTGCTGCAGTCAGTCAGCGATGTCATGTTTGCGCTCCAGCTGTGTGGCTGGTGGCCCGTGGGTGTTGGCCGTACAAGGCCACCAATCGCCGAGTGTGGTGCGGGCCGTTCTTGATTCCTTCACAGGGTACGTGTTGTCTCTCTCTATACTATAGTTGATATCGGACAGAAACTCTAAATGAAGGTGTTGTTGTAGGTAAAATGCCGCGGCTCTGCGCTTCTCCGCTTCCTCATTCTGAGAGGGTGTGTGTGTGTGTGTATGTGGTTGTGAAGACCGGCAGGTAAGGAAATAATTCTCACTAGCTATGTTTCCATCCAATTTAAATTCGATTTTTGAGCGAATTTTAGAAAATTTCGCTAAAATGTAAATTAAAATTATGAGGATCAGAAGTGTTTCCATTAAACTGGCTTGAAGCGCATCTGCAATGCCACGCAAAGCGTCTCTACGTCAGACGTCAGCGTCATTACGTCACACGTCAGCGCCATACGTCAGACGTCAGCGTTACGCACTTCCACAGTAAACAGGAAGTAGCGTTTGAAAACAGACATCTCGGCAAAATGGAGAGAATATTTCAGGTATGTGTTGCTATCGGGCAAGTTGTATTTATTCTGTCATGCCAACTAGTTTTAGCGATGTTACATGTTGTCCGGAGCGGAAACAGCTGATCAGTCACGTGACGTGAATGTTCGCTGCGGCAGAACTGAGTCGGCTAATCTGTTTCCATCTGTCGTTTAGCCGACTCAGCTCTGAATCGACTCCCCAAAAACTACCTCAAGCGAGCGTATAAACTTTAGAGCGACTTAGAGGAAGTTAACTCGAATTATGCCGTTTCCATTTAGCTTTTCTGATGCGATGCTTCATAATGCGCACCTAGAAACCTTGATGGAAACACGGCTATTGTAAGCTCTAGTCGTAGCAACTGTACAGAAAGTAGTTCTTACCGTATTCGTCGGTCTATAACACGCAGTTTTTTTGCTCGTTTGAATGTCCTGCGTGTTATACACCGAAGCGTGTTAATTATGGATTTTTTTTCCATATTTTAGACCCATTTTTGGCTCTGATTCGCCATTTTTCATTTTGGGCAAAAAATGGTGCAGTACCACTTTTGTCCGCTAGGGAGACACTTCCAGACCGTTTCTAGCTCATGTGTCCGAAAAAAGCTTCCTCTGGTCGGACTGACTCTGTCGCTGCCCGCCCCCTGCTCTGGATGTAGCTGCTGTTAGCTGTGAGGTTCGCTGTTTTTGTTAGCAAGATACCGTAACTCATAAACCACACCGCAGATTTTTAAATCTCTGTTTCCGGAGGCTGCTTTATTTTCTGAGGAGCGCTCTGTTTCCTTGGCGGCTCTGTTTGGGATCTCTGCACAAGTGTTTTAAAACCGGACTGTGGTGTTGTCAGCCATCCTCCTTGAAGCGGCGCTTGGAGTGTGACGTCAGTGCAGCCATCTGCCTGTTGCTGTGGCGTGATGCGAGTGCCACACCGGTCGGATGGTGATCTGTATTTTTTTGGGTTAATTAGTCATTCATTATTTATAGGGTTTAAAGGACAACACCCACCGTGACAGTAACAATTCACCATATTGGAGAATTACTGTAGTATTTTATGAATTTTATTTTCATTTTTGCATTTGGGCCAGGCGAGGGTTAAAAAAAAAAAAAAAAACAACCCACTCCCGAATGAATCCGGAAACCTGGCCGAAAAGTCCCGAAGGGTCATGCCTCTTGTTACATGGATCTCCACCCAGAAGGCAGAAGGTAGGAGTGAGTTTCCATGGAGGTTTATGAGAGAGAGTGCGTTAAAACTGCATATTTCCTGCATATTTCCTGGTGCATTTGTGTGTGGACCAGCGCTCTGATTTTATTTATTATTTATTTTATAACACCGCTGCGGACCTGTTGCTGCTCTAATTCATTCTGCCCCTGAGGAGCGAGCCGCGCGCGGTCTCTGGCTCCTCGTTCCGCTCCGCTGGTCACCTTTGAAGTTCCTCGTGCCGGTGTAATTTGCTCCCTCGAGTGTATGTATCTGCTCTTATCTCTCGTCAGCCTTGTTGCAGCAGCACGGGTCGTGAAGCATGCGCGCGGGCAGAGCTCAGCTGCGAGGCTGGGTGCCTTTCTCATCACGGGGCGAGAGAATAAAAAGTCGATGCGGAAATGAATGAATTTGTCGCGATCAAACGAATTAAACTAGTATGTCTAAGTGGATGCTCGCTCAGAATATGATGACATGAGTGAGCGACAGCAGGATTAATCAACAGGCAGCTTTAGGGAATATTTAAAAATGCTTCCTTTTTCTTTTCCTCTGCTCGCCTGTAACTCCAAGGCGTCACTCTGGTGACGTGAATGCCCTTGTGAATGCCCATATATGGAGAGGGGCAGATTTTCCCGGAGCTGCATGCTAAAATCTGCTATAAATCATGAAATAACACATTTAGTGTTATTTCTCCACAATATAAGTAAACGCTCCTGTATTATTTTTAAATAAACTAATAAATATTAATGGCGATGCAATTTGAAAACATGGTGGGTGTTGGGCTTTAAAGTTTTTATTTTTATTTTTTTTTCAGTTGGGGTGAAAGAAGTTTTTCTGTTTAACTTCCCAGCGTATCAATTTCAATTATTGTTTGGCTGTCAATAAACACTGAATTTTAAAGATATTTTAAACTAAGCTGTTAATAAATTATTATGCTATATGGAACAGTTGTCCCGGATGTTTCAATCTATGCAAATCGAACCTGCGGGCCTTAAAACCAAAAGATAATATTCTCTGGGTGAAATTCCCAGGGTGGCGTTGAACAAGTTATTATAATTAAGAGTTTTCGTGATCTGAGAACATGAAATAATGCCACATTAGCAATAGCAGGCGAGGATAGGCTAGGCTAATCTCCAATGCGCGTTAAGTTTTCGCTTCAAAATAAGTTCCCATGACCATCAGGATGTGACAGAACAATAATAATAATAATAATGTATTTTCCTGTCATCTGCGTATGTTTCCCATACACAGACGAAATTCGTCTCTGCATTTAACCCAACCACCTACCAGGTGGTGCAGTGAGCAGCCCGAAAGCGCCCAGGGAGCTGGAGAAATAGGTGTGCACTCATAGACACCCCAAGGTGGGTAGTGGCCGGGACGCGAACCCGCGTCCTTCGGGTCCCAAGTCAAAAGCCCTGCCACTAGACCATCTTGTTTCACAAGTGAAGAGAAAGCAGATGCCATCACTGATGAGAGAGAAAAGACTAATTCGGTAGTGTGGAATTGGTTCAGCTTTCTAAGGTCTGATAAACTGCAGGTTTCAGTCAGTGTGCTGAAAAATGTGACGGAGAGTCGTTCCAACTAGTGGTGGGAACATCTAACTTGTTTCATCTGAAGAGTTTCTACTCTAAAGAATATGATGAGAGTCAGAAGATGAAGCACAATAAGGTTTGAGTCAGCGTGTCCCTGAAACAACACCCCCAGTTGTAGCAAAACAGAAACCCAGTTTGCTGCATGGGTTGTTAGTTATGTTGTTGTTGTTGTTTAAAATTAAAACTATTAATATGCTGGTGAAGATTCTCAGTCGTCCAGGACATGATAAAATCAAAAAGGTGTTCAATACAAGATCAACTGGACTTTATTTGTTGCAGAAAACGTTTCGACTCCCATCCAGGAGGCTTTTTCTATTCAATTCAATGAAACAAAACTATTAATATTGACAAAGTTTAGAGCTTTACGGTATATTTATTTGACGGCAACTTCAAATTTCTTTGAAATCTAAATACAAATAAAAGGTGAACATTAATTTATTTGTACAGTTTATATAGTTATTATGAGGCTTTTATATAGTTTGTATTGATATCGAATTATGTCGTTATTGACCGAAATTAAGAAACATATTGTGATAAAAGTTTTGGACATATCGTCCAGCCCTACACATCTATTCTTTTTTTTCCCCTCCTTTCGGCTGCTCCCTGCATTTAGGGTCGTCACAGCAAACTAAGTCGTACAAAGACTTGGCAATTACTTTTACGCCAGATGTCCTTCCTGAAGCAACCACAGACCACTGAGCTACCACAGCCCTCTGTGTGGAACAGAGCTCATCTAGAGATGAGTGAAGCCGACATCCCCCACGTGAAAAATTTAATCGAATACAATGAGTGGTTAGTGCTCCGTTTGTGCTGGTTTGTGCCGTCAACATTTTTGATTGTGCTACTTTGGTTTCTGAGATATTAGAAATTATGTTTTTAGGTCATCCAGAGGTCAGCTTCTCTGCTCGGATGCACGTGGGCCCATTCCCACGTGATGGTGACATCATCGGCTGAAATTATTATTTATAATATCTCATAAAGGAAAGCTGCACAAATGATGGTTTTAACGGCACAACCCTGAACAAACAGCACTAGCCGCTCATTCGATTTGCTGGAGTTTTTCATGAGGGTGGGGTGTCGACTTCACTCAGCTGCTATCTAGAGCGCCCAGAGGAGCAGATGGTGGGGGTTAAGGGCCTTGCTCAAGGGCCCAGAGTGGGGTAAATGAGGGTGGAGGCAGGTGTGACTGCTTCACTTATCCCACCCACATTTTTGATATTGTGGGTACCGGGAGTTGAACTGGCGATCTTCTGATCACAGGCCCACCTTCTCTAACCTCTGCGCCACCACTCCCTCTATACCACTATATTATCATCTCTAAATGAAACATTTCTATATCCCAGGATAGGTTTGCTTTGTGTGCCAGCCTAGCTATAATTCCTGAACGTCACCCGTCCTTTACATTTCCTAACGCACTCGTTGCAGCCCCCCACCCTATTCTCTTATCTCCCATGTTTGACAGAGTGATGTCCTCAGCCAAAATCACCCTGTCTACTGCAGCTTCCCAGGAGATGGAGTGCCAGTGATGTAGACGATTCAATCAGAGGGAAGTGAAAGAGCAGATCCCAAACAATACGCAGCGGTCCCATTACACCCCCCAGTCCTTGCTTACTGCTAGCAATGCTTAGCTCGGGCCCCCACCTAATGGTCCATAATATCATTTTATACCATGTTCCAGCTCTTTATGCTGGCTCTAAACATAACTGTGTCACAAAGGCACACTAAAAACAGATACATTTCTTTATTACTTCTCACAAAGCATATCACCAGATCAGAGCGCTCCTGCAAAAGAAACCAATATCTACAGGAAGCTGCTCTTTTCTTTGGCTCATTTAAAGCAGACGTACTGTTGTTATTACACTGAGCTGCACTTTGACAGCCTCACACTCCCAGTGTTGTTCACTCTGAAAGTAATACATGTTTTTATTATAATAAAATGAATACGATATCTTTTTTCCGTAAATAGCCTACTCAAAAAGCATTTTCTCGTCCTTGATGTCCATCATGCCTCAGGTAATCAGGTGCTACATGTTTAATTCAGAGATGCAGCAATCTGCATGTTGTGTGTCACTGTGCAGATGAAAAAACATCATATCTAGCCTTTGCTCACCTCTTTGGCTCACACACTGATCATACATCGCAACCTTTTGCAGGAGGTCAAAGGTCTTTAAATGGAAAAGGAACCATCACTTGTGCTTTCTGGTCCTGTGCCCATTTACTTCCTTCATCATGGGGTAAATGCTTTGCTTGCAAATCTTGAGCCAGACAAACAGAATTTCACTTTTTTGAAGGCAAGTTATTATCCACAACTTGGATTCATCCCCTACAGAGGCTATAGGTGCCATTGTCCTTTATCCTATAAATCCTCAAGTCAGACCAAGCCATTTACACTACCAGGATCTGACAAGAGATGAACGAATACTTGGACACAAATGTGTAAGCATGTGTGAGTTTGTGCGACAAGATGGAGGAAGGAGGGGAGTTGGGGAATCCAATCTCTCACACAGAGGAGCAGAGACAGGTGGGCAGATATGCTCCAAGCCTAGCATAACCCCAGTAGTATCTATAAATGAAAGGACGGGATTACAGGGGAATTAGAAAACTTGCCGAGATGATTGATAATGCTGTTTATGGTCTGCACTGTGCACAAAAAAAGTCAAACTGTTTCACTAATGAAAACACAGACAAGCTCTTCACACAGTCATTGAGCAGAAAAATCAAAGACTCAAAGAAGAGTGTCCCTTTTTATTTACAGCAATAATTTGATGTTGCCCATTTCTCATCCATCCATTATCTTTACCCGCTTCTTCCTTTTTGGGTCACGGGGTGTCACTGGTGCCCATATCCAGCAGTCACTGTACGAGAGGCGGGGTACACCCTGGACAGGCCCCCGGCCAGGATTTGATGCAGTGACCTTCTCTCCAAGAGGCAACGGCTCTACCAACTGAGCCGCTGTGCCGCCCCCATTTCTCTGACTTTCAGAACAAATATTAAAAGATTCGTGTCTTTGCCATTATTGTGCCTGAACCTTCTAAAATGGTAAACATAACCCCACTGTCCTGGTTGTGAATAGGATTATTGTTGCGTCAACAAGCCCCCCGTAGATAATAGTAATTACTGCCCTAGCTGCAGTGCCATCAGACTGAGGCAACTTCGCAAAGCTGACAGCTTGGTCCTAATTACCGAGAACCACCAATTACAAGCTCCATTTCTTTATTTATATTTCACAGCGCACCCAAATAAAAGAGACTTCAATGACTCGGAGCAGTCACATCTCTAGCAGCAGCAGAGCAGCATCCAGAGACCTGCTGAATCAATCTCAGGTTCATTTTTTTATTACTTAAGAAAATTCCAAGCCAAAAAAAACAAAAACAGCATTGTTGAAATGCAGAAGACCAAGTCGAAAAAAGTGGAAAATTAAGTCAACAGGGAGCTGCCTTGACTTTGTTTTAGTCAGCAATGGGAAGTAATTCAGCTGCAAAGGAAGTGTATTATTATCTCCCTTTTATTCAAGTTTTAGTCGTTGAAATATGTGCAAAATTAATCAACTAATTTGCTGCCATTTAAAAAGATGCCTTACAGAAATTAGATGAATAAAATAAAAAAACTACTGGCGGAGCATATTCATATTCAACCAACCGCACACACACACTGATTTCCACAGATGCTGCCTATCACCCCCTCCTGCCAAGCAGAGTCCAGTGATGGCTGACAAGAGGGAAGCGCAGGGGGTGGGCTCGGAGCGGGGAGGTGAAATTTCTGCTATTCTTGCTCCAGTGAGTTCTACAAAACTTGGCAGATCATTGTGGAGATTTGTATGTCTGTGGATTTGACACAAAACTGAGTGACTCGTCTGGAATGTGTCTTTCAATAAGCCTCCCCTGGCTGTTCGTCTTATGTTCCTATCATTCCCAAAGGCCACAATTCTCAGGCTTACAAAAGGTGCAGATGGGGCGATTAACTCCGGCTATTATGTATCTTATACAATCCATTGAAAGATAACCATTACTACACCTGCTGATTCACAAAAAGCTGAGTAAAAGCCAATCTGCAAAACAACAAACGGAACAAAAAGCATCTGCATCATCTACACAGACCACTGCAATCGCACACCTTGTTGATAAAGACTCATTCTCCATTTATGATTCAGTGCAAATTCAATGATCTGCAGAATGAGCTCGAAAGAGAAATTCATGCTCAGTAAAGCTTGTAAAGAGATCACATTCCAAAAAGATAAGCAATCTCAACAATTAAAAATAAAGGCGCTGTAGAACAGGAATTTGCCACAGCGAACCAAGGCTCTTAGCATTTACGCCAAAAATACACCACACGCGTTGCAGCTCCGCCCCGCTCCGGTCCGACCTCCGCAGCAAATACGCACCCATTATAATCAATGAGATAAAGTACACTGGCTCCGCACGGCGGCGGTGAGCTGCGGCGAGCGGACGGCAGTCCGTCAAAATTAGAAATTTTTCTATTTCTGCCGGATGACGGAGCTGTGCCGGAGTCAACTTTTGAAGATTACGTCGCACCAACAGGAAAAGGAACGAGCACAACTTCCGTATTTACAAAATAAAATCACCACGGGCGGACTAATCCTAGCTCTATACGGATTTATTTGTACAAAAATGCTGTCAAACTATCATTTATGACTATTCTATGACTAAACTATTATATTTATGACTATGACTACACCTAATAACGCAATACAAGAAATAAATAAATAAAAAAGTATTTTATTCTGAAATGTAAACATCACTTCCTGTTGCTCAAACCATGTCCTGTCGCTTATTTACGAGAGAAGATCAAGGCAGCCTTTACTGTTGTTCTCCTTCTTCCACCGAATGAATTGTTTTGTTCTGACTTCATTATTTATCACTTGATTTATCGCGCAATCTCGCAATTCCCGCGCATGCGTCTTGGAGCGGCGCATCCATGCGGACCTGAGCTGAGCGGAGGCAGTGGACTTTGGACTCGCTCAGCTGCGACCTGCGGAGCGGAGCGGACACGGACCGCGTGTAGTGTATTTTTGGGGTTAGCATTTAGAGGACAGCTGCACAGAGCAGGCCTTGTTTGCAGGGCCTGGAGTGGAGCAGTACATGTGGCCTGGAGGCCGGATCCGTTCCAACTGTGCCCTGGCAAAAAAAAAGTGCTCAGCCCAGTCAGCCTCGACAGCTTGGATATTCATGGGGGGTGATGGAAAACTGGAACATGGCAGTACCACACTGGAGACTGAGGGAGTTTGCAGGAGGAGGGCCGGGGGTGATGAGTCAAGAACAAGATGGTTTATATTATTTTTGTACCACAAGGACATGACATTTGCAGAGTTTGATGAGCGAGACCAAACACGGGCAGGTGAAAAAGCTGCTATGTCTCCTCTGGCTGGGAGCAATCAAGTTTATTATCTGGCAGGTATATGTCAGGAGGGAGCAGCAGCCTTTTACACAAATTTTACACATTATTCAAGTGTCTATATACAAAAAAAATAAAAACTTGCATTAGTGGGAATATATTTTTAAAGCATGCAATATTAGCCGTATTTTCCGGTCTACAAGTCGCACCTTTTTGCCTAATTTGCATGCCCTGCGACTTATTGAGCAGTGCGACATGTTTATGGATTTTTTCTCATATTTTTATGGTGCATCCAGACCGAACAGCGTTTCAACTTCCAAAAAGCTCGTCACGCACGCAAGTGGACGCACTTGGTGTCCAGACCTGAACGCGAAACTGCTGCGGGGTGTGTGGGAGGAGCTTACCGGTATACCGAGTCCTCACTGCACTCTGCCAGGCGAGGAGATTTTTATTTCTGTCTCTGTGGAGCAGACTTGACTGGTTGTGAAGGACTTGTCGCGAACACACAGCTACAATGAGTTTCTCTTCCATAGTACATGACCACGCGGGTTTTTTCTGTGTCCCACAAACAATACGTCACATAAGCCGTGTTTCCATCAAGGTTTCTAGCTGCGCATTTTGAAGTATCGCAGAAGAAAAGCTTAATGGAAACGGCAAAACCCGAATTTACTTCCTCAAATTCGCCAAAAAGTTTATACGCTCGCTTGAGGTGGTTTTTGGGATCTTCAAAAATGAGCAGATGCGCAAAACGACAGATGGAAACAGATTTTCCGACTCAGTTCTGCCGTAGCGAACATTTACGTCACGTGACGTTCAGCTGTTTCCGCTCCGGACAACATGTAACATCGCTAAAACTAGTTGGCATAGGGCTGTGCGATATGACGATATATATCGTGGGGACGATAGAAACGTGTCTATCGTGCTACTTTCCTTCTATCGTCTCTATCGTGATAAATAAGAATAAAAAAATAACTGTCGCAAAGAAGCTTCATATTGTGGTTTTGCGAGATGACGGCGCTGCTTTATGTTTGACGCACGCGCGGGTTTGCGACACATGCTTTACGTTGTTAAACTCGAGAGCAACAGAGCCGCAGGCGCATGAAGCCGGTGTCTCAACAAGGAGAAAACAGCTGCACAGGCAGCCCAAGAAGAATAACTTTTACCAAAAAGAGGGGGAAGCTCACCTTGTTAGCTTCCATTATTTCGCTCCGCTGAAACTCGGAGACAAAATGGGTCCAGAGGACACGAACCCAGAGTCCAACCGAGTCCGAACTCGGGTCCAGTTAACCAATACAAAACAGACCAGAGACACAACAGAACCGCAATCAAACGCAACGTTTTCTCTTTTCTGTTTCTTGCTTTGTTTACTCAAACTTCAGAGCGGATTTCTTCTTCGTGAGTTTCATTAGTAGCTAGGGGTGTAACGATACACAAAACTCACGAGACGAGACAAATCACAGATCTCGCGAGAACGAGACGAGATTTTAACATTAGTTCAAGAAAACTTCAAAGATCGGTTTTATGCCGCAAAAAGGCTTTTATTCTGTTTTAACATGTATTACAAACCCAACTGATGTCTTCATTTTACTGATTGAATCTCCTTAGACCTTAGAACGTTCAACTTTGTTAAAAAAAATAGATATTCACGCAGGACTTTCCAAAAATTGAACATAAATATCCGCATCAGCGCTGAATCTGCAGCCGTCACTCACCAGTGTTGCCAGATTGGGCGGTTCACCGCGATTTTCCTTCTGACTTTTGCGGGTAAAGAGTGCTTTGGGTGGGTGGGACTCTATCTGGCAACACCGGTCACACCGGTGTTTACACGCGTGTCTTTACATTCGGGGCAGCGTCGGCAGCGCCGGGACCCTCCATCAATGTAGAGGCGTCTGCGGGCGGCACCGGGACCCTCCATCAGTAGTTGGGGCGTCTTCTATAGCAACTTCATCCGGCGAAGCCATGCTGTCCGTGACGCTGACTTGCTAGGGGCTCTGCTAGCGCTAGCATTAGCATCTCGCGAGACAACGTTACCTCTCAACGAGAGATATCGCGGGAGTTTAATATCGCGAGATCTCGTACAACAAGATCTCGTTACATGCCTATTAGCAGCTGTTGTTGTTTTACCGCCACCTGCAGGAAAAATTTGGACCAAAGTAGAAAAGGAGTTGTTTGTTTGTTTGTTAGTTTATTCATTTTATAATATGAAATACAACAATTAACGTATTCATAATAGAAAAAATAAAAAAATAAAATGAAAGGTAGCAGATGAAGAATAAATCTTATTAAATCTGCTCCTTATTCATCTAATAACAGTTCAAACAATATTTTCTATAATAACAAAATAAGTAAATAACTCAGTCAATTTTCAATTCACATTCATTCAACCTTTATTTATACAGGCTAGCCTCGTTGAGTCACGGGGACTCATTTACAAGAGGGACCTGTCTCACTCACACCAAACAACCATCCACTCTCACACTCACACCTAGGGTCAATTTAGAGTCACCAATCAGCCTAACAAGCATGTTTTTTGGTCTGTGGGAGGAAACCGGAGTACCCGGAGGAAACCCACGCATGCACGGGGAGAACATGCAAACTCCACCCAGAAAGGCCCCCGGGATTTGAACCGGCAACCTTCTCGCTGAGAGGCAGCAGCTCTACCAGTTGTGCCACCGTGCTGCCCATCATATATCACACATTAAATTAGATTAATTTATATTTTTTTAGCAATTCAATTTTTACCAGTTTCTTAAATACAAGGAATGATTTGGCTTCCTTAACATTTGTCATTTGGCATTAAGTCATTCCATAATCGTACTCCTTGAATTAAGGTAGATCTTAGGTAGATCTAGTTTCTACTTTGGTCCACATTTCCTTGTTCTTTTTGTTCACATTCTTACAATTGTAACTATCTGTAGTAAAATAATAAAATAAAAAAACTGGTCAAAATGTTTCCTGTACACACACACACACATCGTGTTGTACTGTATATATCGTGATATATATCGTTATCGTGATATAAAAAAGTCCATATCGTGATATATGATTTTTTCCATATCACCCAGCCCTAGTTGGCATGACAGAATAAATACAACTTGCCCGATAGCAACACGTACCTGAAATATTCTCTCCATTTTGACGAGATGTGTGGACGGGTTCTGTTTTCAACCGCTACTTCCTGTTTACTGTAGACATGCGTAACGCTGACGTCTGACGTAATGACGCTGACGTCTGACGTAATGACACTGTGCGTGGCTTGGTAGATGCGCTACAAGCCAGTAGATGGAAACATTTCTGAGCCGCATTAATTTGTATTTACATACTTGCGAGATTTCAAAAATTAGCTCAAAATTTGAAATGAAAATGGATGGAAACACGGTTATAGTTGTGCAATACCCCCGCCCCCTCGTTTCCGCGTCACATAGGGACTCTCCCCCTCTCTTCTCCCCCCGACTCTCCCTGATCAACCAATCAGGGAGAGTTGAACGGCGTTTGAAAGTTTGAACGGCGAAATCTTCAGCATGGTCAAGGAGTGCTTTGGAGGCTGACGCGGGTTCACGTGCACGGAAAAACGCTTTCCAGCACGCTCAACACGCACGTGACGTGACGCCCGACGCCAAGACGCGGCTGGAAGCGCATCCCCCATTGACTTTGCATGTAAGCTGGACGCTCCTGCCGTTGAAACGCTGTTAGGTGTGAATGCAGCATTAGACCAATTTTTGGCTCAGATATGACCGTTTTTCATTTTGGCAAAAAATGGTGCAGTACCACTTTTGTCCGCTAGGGTACACCGACTGTTCCCAGCTCATGTGTACGACGGCAGCCTCCTCTGGTCGGACTCACTCTGTCGCTGCCCGGCCTCCTGCTCTGGAGGTATGAACTACGAAACCATAGGACAGATTTTGTTGAAACTTACAGAAAATAATTACTAGGTGGACATTTACAAACTGTTAGCTGTTGGAGTTGTTTAAGATAAAATTCAATGTTTTAGCTTCGTAGATGTGTAGCGGTTAGCTTCGTTTTTTTTCCAGGTACTTTTTAGCAAATAGCTCCTAAACCACAGGACAGATTTTGATCAAACTTACAGAAAGTAATCACTAGATGGACATTTACAAACTGTTCGCTGTATGAGACATTTGAGCTAAAAGTCGATTTATTTATAATTTATTTTCGCAGCGCACGTGACGGTTTGGAAGACGTCAAAGCGAAACAATTTAAATCCAGCAGATTTGACCATTTCGTGAATTTATTAAGGAACGGTTAAGCCCAGGAACACTTGTGCTATAATGTCAGCACAAGTACCACAAGCACACACACCCCCGTCCCCAAATGTACTGTTGGTGAGTGTTGTTCTAAAGTGTACTTAAAAAGGAAAGAGAAGGAGCAAAGGCTGGCATTGTACCAGTTTCCCCTCCACTCCAACTCTAACCCAGGCCCTTATTGTCTAGATGCATAATGTTGAGTGAGCATAGGCATGGGGGCGAGAGTGATGTCATCCCGCCACCCATAACCATAGTGCTCATTCCATTCCCTATACTGTATGTGACCTTTATGAGGATGTTTATGAATGAATGTCTAAAGTGTATATAAAATTGAGTCCCAGGTGTATAGGTCGCACCTACGTTTAGCTCTGCTGCAAATGTCTGCCACAGGAGCACACAGCAAGGCTTTTAAGAAGATTAACACTTAAAAACAATTATTTGTTTGATAAAAATTATAGCAAATATATGTCTGAGCTGAACTTTTCCTTAATAAATGAACGTAATTGTGAAATGAGCTGGATTTAAAAATTTGTTTCGCCGAAAGTGATAACAAGCCATATATAGGTCGCACCGGTGTATAGGTCGCAGGCCTTGAAAAAAACCATAAAAAGGTGCGACCTATACACCGGAAAATACGGTATATATATATATATATATAT